>JACXGI010004919.1:0-32441 GCA_016801175.1 Esox masquinongy
AGACCTCGGGGTAGGCCCAGGACTAGGTGGAGAGATTATATTTCGACACTGGCCTGGGAACGCCTCGGGATCCCCCAGTCAGAGCTGGCAAATGTCGCTCGGGAAAGGGAAGTTTGGGGTCCCCTGCTGGAGCTGCTGCCCCCGCGACCCGATACCGGATAAGCGGATGAAGATGATGATGATGATGATGATGATGATGAGCATTTACATTTGCCCAGTAAATGTCAAAATTTTCACTCGGGGGAGTTCTGACCTGAGGTGTATGGGTGATCCCATTGGACTTACAGTGTATTACATTGCCATCGGCAATGTAGAACACTGGTCCTGGACTGTTGACATGCAGTGTAATACACTGCCACCGGCGATGTAAAACACTGGATATGGACCGTAGACTTGCAGTGTAATACACTGCCATTGGCGATGTAATACACTGGATGTGGACTGTAGACTTGCTGTGTATTACACTACCGGCGGCAATATAGTACACTGGATGTGGACTGTAGACTTGCTGTGTATTACACTGCCGGCGGCAATATAGTACACTGGGTCTGGACGGATGACATGCATGTAGTACACTGGGTCTGGACAGATGACATGCAGTGTAATACACTGCCACCGGCAATGTAATACACTGGATATGGACCGTAGGCATACAGTGTAATACATTGCCACTTGCAATGTGATAAACTGCAGACGTACACCATCCAAATGCAATGTATATGAATGGGTTGGAAATACTCCCAATTGTACAAAGGAAGTAGACCTCTTAGTGACGTGGGAGATATATTATCCAAGCATATAACAAGTTGCCCCTTTCAATAGGCTTTAGAATTAAGCATTTTAAGCCTTTTCTACGTTGTACAATTGGGCAGTATTTCTTACCCATTCATATACATTACAAATGGCACAAGTTTGGTAAGGTGACTCATGTACCTTAGCAATGTATATGAATGGGTAGGAAATACTGCCCAATTGTACAAAAGAAGGAGACATCTTAGAGACATGGGAGTTGGATTTTCCAAGCATACATCAAGAGGCACTTTTAATAGGCTTCATAATTAAGCAGTTTTAGCCTTTTCTACAATGTACAATTGGGCGGTATTTACCACCCATGCATGTACATTACAAATGGCACAAGTCAGGTAGACTGACTCATGTACATTGGCAATGTATATGAATGGGTAGGAAATACTGCCCATTTGTACAAGGGAAGTATACCTCTTTGAGACATTGAGTTTGAGTTGGATTTTCCAAGCATAAATCAAGAGGCACTTTCAATAGGCTATATAATTAAGCATTCTAAACCTTTTCTACATTTTTTTTCTACAACTTCGGGGTTTTCGGGGGCCTCCCTAGATTGTCTGCAAAACAGGGTAAGTTTACTATTCCTTCCATGTGCAAAGGGGGATGCTGTCCATTCCCAATGTATTTGAATGGGGATGAAATCACCACGAGACGTACATGGACTTGGGGGGCGAACAGTGACCATATTCTGGGTAATGTTGCGTCCATTACGTGTTTATTTTACCCTATTAAGAAACATTGCAAATGTACAGAAAGAAATTGTGTCCAAAATGCCCTATATGGAGGTGGCTCTAGTCATTCCACACACCCCACCATGTGACAGGACCTTGTACACAAGGAAATGTAAAAAAACACATTGTTCATTTTTCTGCTATTTGAGATGTCCATGGAAAGACTGACACATTTTTGGTGTGAAAAATTAAAGTACTTCAAAGTGTCTGATTCAAACTTGGTGGTGTTCGGGGGCCTCCCTAGATTGTCAGCACAATAGGATAAGTTTACTATTGCTTCCATCTGCAAAGGGGGATGCTGTCCATTCCCAATGTATTTGAATGGGGATGAAATAACCACAATATGTACATGGACTTGGGTTGAACAGTGACCATATTCTGGGTAATGTTGTGTCCATTACGTGTTTATTTCACCCCATTCAAATACATTACATATGGCACAAGTGTGGTAAGGTGACTCAGGTACGTTAGCAAGGTACATGAATGGGTAGGAAATACTGCCCAGATTTACAGATGATGTCGACCTCTTAGAGACAGGGGAGATGGATTTTTCAAGTATTCATCATGAGGCCATTTCAGTAGGCTTTACAACTAAGCATTTTATGCATTTTTGCTTTGTACAATTGGGAAGTATTTCCTACCTATTAATTTACATTGCAAATCGCACAAGTCAAGTAAGGTGACTCAAGTACATTAGCAATGTATGCGAATGGGAAGAAAATACTGCCCGATTGTACAACAGATGTAGACCTCTTAGAGACATGGGAGTTGGGTTTTTCAAATGTACATCAAGAGGCCCTTACAATAGGCTTTAGAATTAAGCCTTGTGAGCCTTTTTTACGCTGTATGATCGGACAGTATTTCCTACCCAATTCATTTACATTGCGAATGGCACGAGTCTGGTAAGGTGACTCAAGTACATTAGCAATGTATATGAATGGGTAGGAAATACCGCCCAATTGTACAACAGAAGGGGACCCCTAACAGGCATGGGAGTTTACTATTCTCAACAAATTGCAAGGGGCCCTTTCAATAGGCCCTAAATGGGACCATTGTAAGCCTTCTTTCCCTTGTACAATTGGGAGGTATTTTCTTCCCCTTCATAAACATCGCTTGTGGGCGGTGTACTCTTGCTGTGTATTACTCCGGCAATGTATTACACTGGACCTGGACAGTAATCGTGCTGTGTAATACATTGCCACCGGCAATGTAATACACTGGATCTGGATGTAGACTAGGCCCGAAACACATCCTGTGTAGTAGTTATTTGTGTGTTTTTGACATATTGCGGCCCGTATGTCGCTCATAGACACACTGTTTTCGACGTGCTCCATCTGGGGAATGGGGAGATGAATCTTTCACACAGTTATGCTAGCTGTGTGCAGTTTTTCATTCAGCAATTGTACACTTTGTTTTCTCCCATAGACAATACATTGCCTACTCCTCAAATTTCACCTCAAACTTTAACGGGTTTCCGAGTATCGTAAAGAGCTGTGCTTCGGATATGTTCATCGGGGGTGGGCCTAGTCTACCTGGTACAATCTGTAGCCTCCTGAATCCACAGGAAGTCACTTGTGACCCCCAAAACATGTTACAAGTCATCCCATAGACAATACATTGCCTACTCCTCAAATTTCAACTCAGCCTTTAAAGGGTTTCCGAGTGTCGTAAAGAACTGTGCTTTGGATATGTACATCACAGGGTGGCCTTGTCCACCTTCTATGATTTTTAGCGTCCTGCGTCCACAGGAAGTCATGTGTGACCCCCCCAAAGCTGTTTCCCCCAATGGAATACATTGGGTGACCTATTGTGACCTATGTCACTCAGAGACAAGCTGTTTTCGATGTGGTGCATCAGGGGAGCTCTAACTTTGCTCTTCATCTACTCTACCTCTTGTCTACACCCCCTTTACACCTCCTTTATCGCTGCTCTACATCCTTTCTACCGTTGCTTCATATTTCTGTTACCGCCGCTCTTCATCTCTAATGCTGCTCTACATCGCTCCTGCTGCTCTACATTTCTCCTGCTGCTCTATATCTCCTCGACCCCTGTAGAAATCCTCTATCATTTCAAATCACTAACACTTCACACCTCTACAGGTCCTTTATGCTGCTCTAAGTCTCTAGGCCTCCTCTATCACTTCTTCACTCCAAACCTCCTCAATCATTCCACACCACCTCTATCACTCCATAGCTCCTCTATCACTCCACACCTCCAAACCTCCTCTACATCTCCGCACATCCTGTATTACTCCTTGCCTCTGCCCCTCCTCCATCACCCCATTAGTCCTCCATCATTCTGCGACTCCTCTTTGACTCCGCTCCTCCTATATCACTACACATCCCCTCCTGATCTCCCCACCTCCTCCATCATACCACGCATCCTCTATGACCCTGTGTCTCCTATATCACTCTGCACCTCCTCCTGATCTCCACACCTCCATCAGTCCATGCCTCCTCTATGACCGTGCTCCTCCTCCATCATTCTGTGCCTCCTCTACGACCGTGCGCCTCCATTATCACTCCGCACCTCCTCTGTCTCTCCACACCTCCTCTATCATTCCGCACCTCCTCTAATAACTCCGTGCCTCCCATATCACTCTGCGCCTCCTCTCTCTCCATGCCTCCATCATTCCGCACCTCCTTGATGACCGTGCATCTCCTCTTTCTCTCCACACCTCCTCTATCTCTTTACGCCTTCTTCACACTCAACCAGATTTGGCCATTGGGGGACCAATCACATTGCATCAAGGTAATGTAGTACACCGGCAATGTATTACACTGGACCTGGACAGTAAACGTGCCGTGTAATACACTGCCACCGGCAATGTATTACACTGGACCTGGACAGTAAATGTGTCGTGTAATACACTGCCACCGGCAATGTAATACACTGGATCTGGATGTAGACTAGGCCCGAAACACATCCTGTGTAGTAGTGATTTGTGTGTTTTTGACATATTGCGGCCCGTATGTCGCTCATAGACACACCGTTTTCGACGTGCTCCATCGGGGGAATGGGGAGATGAATCATCCACACAGTTATGCTAGCTGTGTGCAGTTTTTCATTCTGCAATACGCTCTGTGCACAGCGTCATGACGACCGTTCGAATTTGACCGGAAATCGGCACATCCACTTCCGGCGAATCATCACTCAGCAACTATTATTTTTAGCCGATGCCTCCAAGACCTTCCACGTCTGAATATCGGTGACGTACACAGGATTGTCGACTCCTGTGCAATGGCTCCAAACTCCAAGAGGAATAAAGGATTCAAATTTTACATTTCATCCTATATCCACAATTATGGGGGTAAGTAGCTACGTTGTTTTTGATGGTAGCATCTTCGCTAGAGCTAGCTGCTAGCTGCTGGCTTATTTTACTGGTACTTACTTGCTATAACTGTTGTACTATGTCAAAATAATTTGATTGATTCTGCTTTTCTCAGTATCTAATAAAGATCAGGTGTCAGGAGAGGTAATCATGAGGGCATAGTGTCACAGGTCCATGAAGAAATCGGAGAAAGCACACAGTTTGAGTGTATGGTGAAGCTATAGGGATAGGGGTAACGTTAGACAAGATATCTGTTGTTGTTACGTGACTTTCACTTCACAATCCAATGTGCCCGAGGATTTAGCACAGATAAAGTTCAGCTCAACACTGTACATAAACTACTGAATGGCTGAAAATAGCTGGTGTTGTTGTTCTGTGGATGTTGAAGTGAGGAGACAGTTCCCTTTGGGTACAGCCAGTGGACAGGTAAGTCAAGAAAAGAAACAGCTCATCTATTGGCAGCAGTTTCTAATGGGTGAGAAAAGTGCAAGGATTTAGTACAGATTAAACTTCAGTGTGCTTGTGTGCAGTGGTGCTCATAAGTTTATGAACCCATGCTAAAGTTGACGAAAAAGAGGAATAAAAAAATCATCTTTTGGAAATTGATCTTAATGCCTTAATTAAAGTTTTTTGGAAAAATCCAACCTTTAAGGACACCAATTTTCTTTGTGTATGAATAATGTATCGTAAATAAATACATGTTCTTCCTTAAAATACCGGGGGCATAAGTAAGTACACCCCTTTGTTAAATGAGCACCACTGTGTGTACATGTGATGGCGGGGTAGGCATACTTACAGTTGGTCTGGTCATAGGACTCTCAGTGACTCTGCTCATGTCGCATGCTTTCCTGGCTCTGCTGGTTACTCTGATCATTTTTGATGTTGCACACTCAATCAGGCTCCAAAACACCATCAGGTGCGTGTAGGACTGGAACCTAATAGGGTATGGCAATTAGAGTAAGATTACTTAGACTGTATAGTAATGAAATTAAAAGAACAAAAAATTTGGTGTTTTGGGTTATCAACAATAGCGTAACATACATACAGCATAACAACATACATAGCGTTTAGTAGCACAAATCAATTGACTTGAGAGGAGAGTGTAAGCCTACAGAGTTGTGAGGTTTTAAGAGGATTTGGAAGTTAGTTAATCTAACTAAGGAAGTAATCTTCACCAGTCTATGTGACAAATGTGCTATAGTAGCCTAACCTCCTGTAGCCTGTATAGATTAAGTTCTCAGCAGGAGAATGGCGTAAGCCTACACAGTAACTGTGTGCTTTACATGTTTTACACAAACATATGTGGCATCAAAGCCGGTTCAACTTTGACAATTGCTGAAAGCTATGGATAGCTGTCTTACCTGGTGTAAAATCGTATGTCTTCTGGAGAAGAGGCAAACCGCTGCAGTCCAAATTTGGACAGATGCCATATTTTCAGTTGCTCTCGAAGTGCATCAATTTCTTGTTTTAGTTGCTCGTAATGTTGCCTATCCACACACACAGTAGGCGATGCTTCATAGTCATGGTCCATGACCATAGGGATGGCGATAGGCTCCGCTGCTGCTGGTTCAAGGACATCAGGCTCCGGGCTCGGTGGTCTTGCCCGTCGCTCCCAAACACCGGGTTGTTCCTAGGTTGAATAATTGTTCCACTCAAACAACGAAGGGACAGCACCTGCTACCAAAAGCACGCCTTCCTTTCTTGGATATCAGAATCTCGTGGGGCTTAAAGTGCTGACTGCAATCCTTTGTGTGCTGGGTTACGGTAAACCCCGTCCTTCGCACTTTATGAATCCACTTAGCCTAAAAACTTGCGTTTTTGGGGAAGCAGTGGAAACTAAGCGTACTGTTATAACGGCCTGAGGCCGAACAAAGTGGCACACAACAGTGTTCCTTTGAGCCGTTTACAATTTTAAGAAATTTAGTAGCACTCATGTTTTGGCGATGACAGGAACAGACGCTTGCTATGTAAGTAGGAGACAGACCGGATAGGCTAAAAATAGACAGACCATCGGCTAAAAATAATAGAGGCCATTGTTGCTAAGTGATGTTTCGCCGGAAGTGCCGATATCCGGTCAAATTCGAACGGTCGTCATGACGCTGTACACAGAGCCCATTGTACCCTTTGTATTCTCCCATAGACAATACATTGCCTACTCCTCAAATTTTAACGGGTTTCCGAGTGTCGTAAAGAGCTGTGCTTCGGATATGTTCATCGGGGGTGGGCCTAGTCTACTTGATACGATCCGTAGCCACCCGCGTCCACAGGAAGTCACTTGTGACCCCCGAAATGTGTTACAAAGTCATCCCATAGACAATACATTGCCTACTCCTCAAATTTCAACTCAACCTTTAAAGTATTTCCAAGTGTCGTAAAGAGCTGTGCTTTGGATATGTTCATCACAGGGGGGCCTTGTCCACCCTATATGATTTAAGCGTCCTAAGTCCACAGGAAGTCTTGTGTGACCTCCCAATGCTGTTTCTCCCAATGGAATATGTTGAGACCCATGTCCCTCAGAGACAAGCCGTTTTCGATGTGGTGCATCAGGGGAGCTCTAACTCTGCTCTTCATCAACTCTACCCCTTGTCTACACCCCCTCTACACCTCCTCTATTGCTGCTCTACATACTTTCTACCGTTGCTTCAAATTTCTTTTACCGCTGCTCTTCATCTCTAATGCTGCTCTACTTTGCTACTGCTGCTCTGCATTTCTCTTTTCTTTGACTCTGCTCCTCCTATATGGCTACACACCTCTTCCTGATCTCCACATCTCCTCCATCATTCCGCGCCTCCTCTATAACCCTGCACCTTCTATATCACTCTGCACCTCATCCTGATCTCCACCCCTCCTCCATCAGTCTATGCCTCCTCTATGACACTGCGCCTCCTATATCACTGCGCACCTCCTCCATCATTCCGCGCCTCCTCTAAGACCCTGCGCCTCCTATATCACTATGCACCTCCTCCTGATCTCCACACCTCCTTCATCATTCTGCGCCTCCTATATCACTCCGCACCTCCTCCTAATCTCCACACCTCCATCATTCCACATCTCCTCTTTGACCCTATGCCTCCTCTATTTCGCCACACCTCCTCCATCATTCAGCGCCTCCTCTATGACCCTGCACCTCCTATATCACTCCGCACCTCCTCCAGATCTCCACATCTCCATCATTCCGCGCCTCCTCTGTGACCCTGCGCCTCCTATATCACTCCGCACCTCCTCTATTTCTCCATACCTCCTCCATCATTCTGCGCCTCCTCTATGACCCTGCGCCTCCTTTATCACTACACACCTCCTGATCTCCACACCTCCTCGATCATTCCGCGCCTCCTCTCCCACCCTGCGCCTCCTATATCACTCCGCACCTCCTCTATTTCTCCATACCTCCTCCATCATTCTGCGCCTCCTCTAATGCCCTGCGCCTCCTTTATCACTACACACCTCCTCCTGATCTCCCCACCTCCTCCATCATACCTTCTATGACCGTGCGCCTCCTCCATCATTCTGTACCTCCTCTACGACTGTGTGCCTCCAATATCACTCCGCACCTCCTCTGTCTCTCCACACCTCCTCCATCATTCTGCCCCTCCTCTGTCTCTCCACACCTCCTTCATCACTCCGCGCCTCCTTGACCACTCGGCACCTCCTCCCTCTCTCAACGGCAACATTTTCACTCAGGGGAGTTTGGACCTGGGGTGGGTGGCTGATACCATTGGGTGTACAGTGTGTTACATTGCCACTGGCAATGTAGTACACTGGGTCTGGACGGTTGACATGCAGTGTAATACACTGCCGATGGCAATGTAATTCACTGGATATGGACAGTGGTCTTGCAGTGTAATTCAAAGTTACTGGATATTTAATTCACTGTATCTGGATGTGGTCCAGGCCCGATAAACATCCTGCGTAGCAGTGATTTGTGTGTAAACGTCAAAATATGCACTCTGTGGACTTCGGACCGATGTGTATTGTTGATCACTTTGGGCGTACAATTCGGCAGTAAGAAACATACATTTGCCCAGGAAATGTCAAAATTTTGACTGTGGGGCCTATGGACCGAAGTGTATTATGGGTAATCCCATTGGGGTACATTTAGGAAGTATAATGTACATTTGCCCTGTTATATTCAAAATTTGGACTTCGGGGAGTATGTACCAAAGTGCATGATGGGTAATACCATTGGGGTACAATTAGGATGTATAACGTACATTAACCCAGTAAACGAGAACTGGGGGGAGTTTGGACCAAAGGGTCTTCCCATTGGGGGTATAAGTGGGAAGTATAACATATATTTGCCCAGGAAAAATTTGGACTCGGGGAAGTTTGGACAGACGCGTATGGGCAATACCTTAGGTTGTACAATTCGGCAGTGAAACATGTACATTTGGCCAGCAAAGGTCACAATTTTGACTCGGGGGGGTTCGGAACGAAGTGTATGGGCAATCCCTTTGGTCGTACAATTGGGCAGTAAAACATTATGCAGTATGGCAGGACGCAGCAATGAAAATATACATTCAGCACTACATCTAACAATCTAAACCTCACCAAAGGAAGTTAAAATAAATCTTAGAGGTTCCTACATTACGTCCTAACTAGTTTTATCTCAGTTAGGTAGCTGGCTCTCCGGTCACACCACCTGAAAAATGCACACGTAGGCAAGCTGGAAGACTGCTACGTGCCAAAGAACAGGCTCATTATGGCGAACTTGAAATCTAATTGGTTGAAGATGACAATCAACAACCTCCTCCCTATTTGTTTCAACAGAAGATGGGATTAACTTGAAATTCTATAGGTCTCAGGATAGATTTTCACCCGGAGACTGCACATGTGGAAAATCTGATTGGATAAAAGCTCTGATTTATCTGAGCTGCACTGGAAACAGCACAACCAAAGAAGAGAAAAGCAATGAAACTACACCAGTAGACTGATGGGAACGAACTTTGTAAAATACATCTAGCGTTAATGAAAATATATATTAAATTATAAAAGTATAATTTTCTGATTCTGATATCACTGGTCAGCAGCAGATTCGAAAAATATCTTCTTGTATACTAAATAATAACTTAATCAAGTCGTCAATGTTTTGTAATTATTAGCGACAAAATGTTATCTAACCTGTCATTAATTATCATTTCTGAATTTTCCAACGTAGTTAAAAATACAACCCCGTTCCCAATTATCGTCTACCTTACTATTTTGTTCAATTGCACTATATTTCGTTTTTATTGATGTTGCAAATGACAGATAGAGTGTTTAACCTACCTTACTTGCCTTCCGGTAAAGAAAAAAGATTGATAAACTTAACATTACATGATGTCTGGTCTGACGCACATGTGGTATTTCACAATTTGCAACTTGTCTGCTAAAGATTGTTTATCAAACAAAGTCAGATACAGGGGACTCAGCGACAGGAAGGTAATCAAGATTTGAACTTCCCGTCAGATTGGTGAATCGTCTTGTTCAACCATCTTTGATCGCAGACATTTGGTCCCAGAATTCAGTGGAATGAAAACAAAAATGGCTGCGCACGTAAACAGTAATTAGCCAACCAAGCTCAACATAACTTTCATAAATGTGTTTTTCACTGATCGTATTTGTCCATTACTAAATATGCAAGAATTGGAATTCATTATTTTTCACCATTTTTAGTGAAATAGTGAATAATCACGTAAATAAAGGCATTATTAACGCACAAATCATTGTCTGCTGGTTAGCATATGTTTTATTGATAAGGCAAGTGGAGTGATCCTCAGGAAAATAACATCTTAGAAGGTTGCTCAGTAAATATTCAGTATAATCTTTAACAGTACTACTGCCCTAAATAGTTTAAAAATATTATTTTAACCAGTTGAAATCAGAATACTGCTCCATATCTAATAAGCAACATGGTGTTTATGGTCTGCTGTGGTGGAAATTTCTGTTGTCATAATATACAATTCTGGAATTGTCAGTGCATACTGAAATAATATGCATTAAGAAATCACGCTGAGGGGCCTTCAGTGATATTTTAAATTTTACTTGTGAAAAGGTTTAAATATGTCATTTGATGCTATAGAAGTAGTGTTTGAAGCATTTTTCACAAATTCAGAATTGCTGAAAAACCATTACGCCCGACTTAATGGGTCTCAATTGCAAATATGTTCCTTGGGAGGAGATGGACTTATATACCTCCTTTCAAGATTTTATTTTAAACATGGTGAGCGTGGTGAGCTTGCAAATGTGAGAAACCTCAATAGCGCCACCGTGAGGTTGATAAACAAATCTTTGCGGTCATTATTGTTGTATCATCTTTATTAACATATGCACCAAGTAGAATTTTTATACCATTATCCTTATAGGAGATGTCTATATATGTACTAAACCATGCCCCCGCACATGTTCATTGGTCAATAGCATCCATGTTTTTTGACATACTGGTCTGGCTGATTAAATTTTTCAAAGACCATGGTTCCTAGATGCCAAATATAAAATTACGTGAAGATCGGACAATAGGTGCCAGAGGTGTTAATTTTTAAGTGTTTTTCAAAAAATCCAAAATGGCGGAAAAACCAAAATGGCAGACTTTATGGGTCCCAATGGTAAAAATTTTCATTATGAGCAGCTACACTTATGTATCAATGCATGCTACTACACCAGAAGTTGCGGCCCTTGGCCCTTTACTACCATAAAAATTTGGGCACCTTTAAGCCATTTTATCTCACGGGAATTTGCAAAAAAAACCTTTTTTGCCGTAATAATAATAATAATAATAATTAAAGGTGCAAACAGCATTTAGCGGGTTTCAGCATTGAAGCTACTACTAGCCAGATTGCAAATATTTTTCAACTTATATCCATAGTTGCAAGCAATACGACATCTATGGTTTTTTCTTTCCTATAGTGCCCCCATGTGGCCAACTTGAAACATCATTCACACAAAGTGAAATCACAACCCTGAACATGTGTACCAAATGTAATCTCACTGAGTGACAAAGAACAACAGATAGAGTTATGGCTATTATGCTGCCACTGTTTGGCCAAACTGAATGTACTTGCATGTTACATTGCAATACTTTTCAGGATATTTACCTCAAATGGTATTATAATACAATATTCTGCATCAGATAAATATGGATACTTCAAATGTCTGACACTATCAGAGCAGTATAACACCTTAAGCACCAAACAATGTAACTAGGTAGTTACTTGAATTTTTCAGAATGTAATAAATGTAGCCTAATTTTATGGTGAATATAACTGAATGGATGTTTATCAGTCTTCCCCAGAGCGGAGCATATTAATGCTCTTTTTGCTTGTTGTACGACAATGATGGGGTCAGAAGAGATAATCATTATAATTTTCAAAGGTATGTTTACTTAAGTATGTGTATTAACATCAATGATTGAGCAAACTATTTCTTTTAGAATTGTTTAATTTTGATGATCAAACTATTACAACTATTACACTATTACAACTATTACAGGTGGCAACAATAAAACCAATACCTTTCCAGATTTTCAGTTATTTGGAAAATGCCCTCCCTATTCTTACTGTAAAAATATGTTGACTTTGGTAGGGCATGGGCATAGAGCCTATGTACCCATGTGTTATTATTAAATTACAACTCAGATTTCATTTTAATTTAACTGCCATCTCTACAACTTAAAGGTACAATTGATAAGTTTAGCCCTCAGTTTGAAGTGGAGCTGTAGAAACCGATGAAAACTGAGAAATTACTTAACTACTAAAAATGGATTATCTACTGAGGCTTAAACACATAACACCCTCTCTACCAAAAGCAGATTTTTAATAACTAAAGCATTGGTTATAATGTTCATATCACCAGAATTATTTAAAGTGAACTAACACTAGCTTAGACTGAGGCTTTTCTAGCAATTATGAGCATAGATTAACTACTGAGGCTTGAAAGCATGACACCATCTCTAAATGGTCAAATTATTATTAGCTAAACCATATGTTATAATGTTCATGTCACCAAAATTATTTTAGATGGACTAATGTTAGCTTAAACTGAGGTTAGTTAAATATATTTCCGTTAGCTAACGTTACTAGCTAGCTAACTTTGATAGCATTTATCATTAACCATTTTTTTGACTCAGCTAGGTAGTTTTTTTTAAATGAAATAATTATGGCAACATTGCATTCCACTAAATATTTGCCTATATTAGCAAGTCATTGTACAAATGAAAACAGTGGATTAATTAGCTACTGAGGCTGGAATTCATAACACCATATCTAAAATGCAAATTATTAATAGCTAAACTGTCTGTTATAATGTTCATTTCATCAGAATAATTTTAGATGGAGTAACTAGCCAGACTCCTAAAAAAAGCCACTAGCTGCTAACTAATGAGGCAATATGAATTCCATGTATTTATTACAGTATAGTGTGTGGTATTGTGGGTTAAAGAGGGACAACAATATATTGTTTTGCTGGATGTAGCACAGTGCCCCATGATTTCACATTATATTTGTAATTTTACAAACTCTCCTGAGTATTTCGTACAATATATTCACAGCGGTACTGAAGAGTTTTTCCGCAAAAAGTATCCCATGTACATTACAGTGGGGGGATGGAAAATAAGGCCTTTACACACTACATTGTTCCAGGCTAAGACTGGCCCCGGGTTAGCTTAGCCTGTTTTCACATAAGTGTTTATTAACCCTGGGCTAAGGCTTAACCCTAGGCTAAGGATTCACACTTGTGTTCCTAAGCCCTGGGCTAACGGACAAATATGAGACAATATCATTTTACATTCTATGATAAGCTACAAATGTTTGGTTCTCTCTGTCATGCGAATAATGTTACAGTAGCCTACATCACTGACACATGATCAATGTTACACTACCACGATTCAATTAACGACTTCATTACATCGACTGATCAAGATGCCCACCCAGTCGGTATTTGCTTGAACAACTTTGTCAAAACTACACAAAGAAAGAGAAAAATGTTAGTCAACCTTAATTCTTTCGACATATTTGCTGGATTTACATCCAAAGCAAGCTGCAATAACTACTTTGCTAAGATTTAGCAGGTATAATGAAACTATAAAACTTTGCAGTGAGGACCAAAACAGACGGAGCTGTTGGCAACGGTGCGCGTCACAAGCGTAAGTAAATCAAGTGAAAGGGCAGCTTTTGTGATTGGACAATAAACGTTCTATGGTTTGTTCTTGACCTCGTTTCACACTGGTTATTTTGTCACCGTTTTTCTGGGGCTAGCCCTGAAAAGTCAGTGCTAACCCTGCTCCAGAGTATGGCCAGCTAGACCTAGGCTAAGGGTGGTGCTTTCCCACTTCAAAGTATGGAAGTGTGAACACTTGCTTTGGAGGCCCTTAGCCCAGGGCTTAGGATGCTCTTAGCCCTAGGCTAAGGTGCAGTGTAAACACATCTAGTGTGGTTGGATGTATTACACAATCAATCTCCAAAGCAAATGAGCACAAGCAAATAAAAAACAATAACATCAAAATAGGATTTTTTTTATATTAGATCATGTTCTCTACATTAGCTTACATAAGCTCTAACCATTTCTTCGGTGCTCTTATTAAAATCTGAAGTCTTATTGTTGCTGACAAATCTCTAATATAGAGTCTTACTGTTGCTACCGAAGTTAAATAAATAATAGGCCTGCAGGTATAGAGTGGTATAGTTGTTTTTAACAACTTTAATGAGTGCAATTTGTTTAATGCCAACTCCTTTACATGAACCGGTTTAAATGTGGTTTTCTGTTTGATATTCGGAGTTTGATCGTCAATACCTCTTCCAAAATAAATCGTACAAAGACGACAGTGGAATATATACAACTGGATTAGGGTAGAGAGCAAGGTACACCCTTTGATTTTATCAAAAATCGAACTTTCCGTTTAGAAGAGCCAAAAATGTTGCAAAACACTGTCGAATGGCTGTTCAGTAGTTTAGGGACCGTCTTGAAATTGCAATAGCGCTGATTCAATGTGACAAAAAATATATTTTATTTTGTGTCAACCTAATAATAGATGCGCCTGTAAAGGAAAATCATAGGTACAGACACTTTTGTGTTATTAAACAATTTTTAAATATATTAAAAAAAAAAACTAATAAAAACTAATTTTAAATATATTTAGAAAATATATATATTTAAAATTTAAAATATATATATTTAAAAACTAATTTTAAATATATTTTGGTTGTTAAACCTTATATATTTAATTTTCTAATAGATTCTTATAGAGGTGACATATACACCTACAACCACTTCTATGTTGGTCACTGACCTTTTGATTTGCCTTTTTACATTTCGGTGATTATATCAGAATTGATCCTTCTTCACAATATATTTTTAATAGCTCAATATCCACATGAGCTAGAGACCTACAAACAAGTGTGGTCTGTTCCTTTATTTCTCTTCTGAAAGGTACACCTCTTTTATCAATATTCATTATCTGTATTTCATTTTATAAATGCATGCATTATTACAACTCTAACTAATTCAAATGAACTATTTTTAATAGCTTATAATCCAGATGACATGGACCTCTAAAACCACTTGCATTTTGTTCACTGACCATCCTTATCAAGGGTACGCCCCATAGATTTGCCATTTTCCATTTCAGTGAATGTAAAGGAATTTATCTTTATAATCAACTATTTTTTAATAGTTCACTATCCATATGAGTTAGAGATCTACAAACAAGTGTGTTGTGTTCCATTACCTCTATTCTGAAAGATACACCTCTTCTTTTTTCGAAATTCATTGTGTATTTCATTTCAAAATTACATGCATTATTACAACTCTATTACCTAATTCACATGAACTATTTTTAATAGCTTCCAATTCAGATGACATGGACCTCTAAATCCACTTGCATTTTGTTCACTGACATTCCTTGTCAAGGGTACGCCCCTTAGATTTGCCATTTTCAAATTAGGAAAATGTACAGGTATTTATATTTCTAAACGACAATTTTTTAATAGCTCACTATCCAAATGAGTTAGAGATCCAAAAACAAGTGTGTTGTATTCCATTACCTCTATTCTGAAAGGTACACCTCTTTTTATTTCCAAATTCATTATCTGTATTTAATTTTAAAATGTATTGTATTGTTACAACTCTATTCCCTAATTTACATGAACTATTTTTAACATCTTCCAATCCAGATGACATGGACATCTAAAACCACTTGCATTTTGTTCACTGACCTTCTTTGTCAAGGGTACGCCCCTTAGATTTTCCATTTTCAATTTTGGTAAATTTACAGGAATTTATCTTTCGAAGCGACTATTTTTTAATAGTTCACTATCCATATGAGTCAGAGATCTACAAACAAGTGTGTTGTGTTCCATTACCTCTATTCTGAAAGGTACACATCTTCTTTTTCCCAAATTCATTATCTTCATTTTATTTTAAAATTTCATGCATTGTTACAACTCTATTACCTAATTCACATGAACTATTTTTAATAGCTTCCAATCCAGATGACATGGACCTCTAAAGCCACTTCGTTATGTTCACTGACCTTCCTTGTCAAGAGTACACCCCTTAGTTTTGCCATTTTTGATTTCAGTGAATTTACAGGAATTTTTCTTAAGAAACCACTCTTTTTAAATACCTCTCTATCCATATGAGTTAGAGATCTACAAACAAGTATGTTGTGTTCCATTACCTCTATTCTGAAAGGTGTATTTCATTTCAAAGTTATATGCATTATTACAACTCTATTACCTATTTCACATGTATTATTTTTAATAGCTTCCAATCCAGATGACATGCACCTCTAAAACCACTTACATTTTGTTCACTGACCTTCTTTGTGAAGGGTACGCCCCTTAGATTTTCCATTTTCAATTTCGGTAAATTTACAGGATTTTTTTCTGTTATAAGCTAATTTGCATAGCCGTGTTTGACTTATAGTGTATAGAACTGGAGCCAATGGATCGGCGAGCTAAAAAAAAGTGCAGCTGGATATACCGTATATATTCCCCCATGAATTGACACTTCATATGGATTCTTCATTCTTAACCCTAGTAAGTAATTCTCAAATGCCATGTTCCACCTCATAATGTCTAGTTCATTTGTCATAAGGCAATTTGTATAGCCGTATTTGGCTTACAGTGTATTGAACTGGAGCCAATGGAGTGGGTGGCTAAGAAAGTGCTGCTGGTTATACCCTCCATTTTTCTCCATGAATTGACACTTTATATGGATTCTTTAAACTCTACTGAGTAATTCTCAAATGCCATGTTCCACTTCACAAGGTCTAGTGTGATGGCAATTCCGTCAATTAGAACTCCTAGGTAAGGCAGAGATCAAAATACTCTTTAACACAAATACAGTTTATTAATATTTGCAAATAGAGACAGAAAGACACTAACACAAGATCAATGACAGTCTGACTGCCATACAGTTTAGAAACACATCCTTTTGTATGAACAAAAAGGCGGGACAACATCTCACAAAATAACTGACCTTTGAGCATCACATGACTAGAGTCTCAATCAGCCTAGGCTTGTTCCTTTGATGAGTTTAGCTCTGTATTAGCACATCTTGCATTTTGCTACTGTCTAAATACATGAACTCAGTACGTTACTATTAACACAGTAGGTAGCTAGTGATTTTTCACTCTCCTATACAATGGTATAATTAATCAATACATCAGCTCAATAAATTTCCTCCATAATCCGCCTTTTTGAACCTTAAGTAACCCTTAAGGTCAACACCGAAACAATTTACTCACAAACAGCCAAACATGAATCACTAAGTGGTAGGCCACCACAATCAATACCCTAAATATCGTGGTCAATACAGATATCATCACTCCAATAATTAGGGAATGGAAACGGGTCTGGAATGCCTGGTTCTGGGTCACCGTCGGCATGTGTCTGGACCAGTACCTGTGCCATAACCTTGGAAGTATACACTTTTATTAAAGATGATAATAACACACAAAAAACAAGTATAAAAGCAATAATAGCAAATACAACAATTAACATCTTGAATATTATCATACCCCAGGGGACCAACCATAGAGGATAACTCTGAGAATGGATCCCATCCATAGACTTTGTCAAGCTCTGCAATGCCTTTATTGTATTCATGCACCAAGTTAATTACCTTGTCTGATGCATTAGAAATAAAAGGACAGCACTCAGACCCAACCATCGTGCAGAGATCATATCTAATGCCATTCTATTTGGTATGCTTCCCCACCACAGACTATATAAACCTGCTCTAGTTAAGCTCCTATCCGCTTATTGTGTGTTAGCCTTAACAATGTAGATATGTTCACTCCCATAGGATGACAATGGTGGTGAAAAATAATGCTTTCCCCATAAATAAACCAAATCTAATTTGTCATTACTCTGTTGGACTGGAGTTGCCAATGGGGTATAACAGTCCTTATCTGTTATAGCCATTTGTGCTGCAACCTTTGACTGACCATGCACCTCCCAGTCTGCTACTGAAAATGTAACATTAGGGAACGTGAGGATGTTGGTATGTTTTGGCAAATCCAACAATTCTTGCATAGCCAACCATTATCCTAAGGGCTATATTTTCTGGCTCTAACAGCGCTCTTCTTACTTTACCTTGTTTAGGATTGTGTGGCACAGGGGTAGAAGCTGTTGTAGTAGGTGCAACTGTTATGGGATATATCTTAGCGGGTCTATCTTTAGGGTGGTCAGATGGTCTGCAAGGGGCGTTGCCTTCGTTATTGCTGAAACACCAGTAATCCTGGATTATACCAAAATATTTGAAAGCATTAGTAGCACAACAATTATTCTTACACTTCCACCTGTATACATAGTCAAGAAGTTGGTCCACAGCTGGAAACATAGCGTATTCTCCCGTATCTACATGCAACAAAGACCACTTATTTGCCTTCAAAACTGGGTTTGTCAGTACATAGCAATTTCCATCAGGGGGACAATTAATCATGTCAAAAGAGATCAGTGTAGCTTGTCCAAATTTGCGCTCCATATACAGCTCCGGAAAAAATTAAGAGATCACTGCACCTTTTTCTTTCCTTTCCAAAAAAGTTGAAAAGGAAAGTTTTGAACAGAAGCGTTCAATTTGCAGTGGTCTCTTAATTTTAACCCTTCTGTTCCTCACTCAAAACCTTCCTTTTCCTGGAGCTGTATGTTTGTCATTCAGGCCTTTTCTCATGGTGTACAAATGTCTCTTTCATACTTACAATATGTCCATGATCAAGACAGTGTGGTTTGTATTTAAAATCAGCAGGCACCCGATGGTGCATCTCATTCCTCCGGTCCTCCTGAAGGGGTTCCATGGTCCTTGTCTCTCTGGCGCCATGGTCGCAGGATGTGTTGGAGTACAGAGGTTACTAGCACTTGTCACATGCCGCTCGTTAAGGTGAACTTCAATTTTACCCATCTTTCATCGTATCTTCTAACGCTGGAGGCTTCCTGCAGTGTGTGGCATAGACCCAGGTGCCTCTCTCAGCTACCCCAACAGCAGGCTCTATAACAAGGTGTAACTTCGTATGGATCCAACCAGCGGGCCTGACGTCATGTAGTGGGCCTTGTAGGGGGTTGTTCAGAACGGGAGCTCCCTTCCATGTTGCCTCCAGCAGTTGTAGGTTGTCCTCTTCATCTCGAGGCAGAATCATCAGGACTAGAATTAGTCCAGCTGTCAGGAACCGGCATTGCCTTGCTGCAGACTCGCTGCACCCAGGGAGTAGAATCCTCTTGTAGCTGTGGAACAGTCTGTGTGTGTAAGATCTGTAGGGCGGCTAGGTTCTTATCTTAACTCACCTCACAGTTGTCCAGGGTGTCAGTAGAATCTAGTAGTCTTGTTCGCACGGGGTCCGATGATCCATACCTTTCATGTCCTTTAATTAGAACTCAATCTCTAGGCTCTAAACAATAGCAGTCATTGTCGTTGAATCACTTTCAAGTGTCCTGTCAGTGAATTCTCCTTGAGAAGGTTAGTTGCAACTGCACAGTACACAATCAGAAATGTGTCCATTACATTAGTTTGTTGCTTATTCTTAATGCATTAGAACATCTTCTGACCAAACACTTAAACTTGTATACCTAAATATCCAATGTCTTTCTGCTTTGTTGCTTAAATATATTGCAACAGTTGTAAACAGTAACAGAATAGTTAGAACACTAATATTCCTGGTGCTTCTGTTCTGCCAGTGTAGAAAAATAACAATTTCACTCTTCTATAGTTGGCATAAATTCAATGACCAACAAATAGCAAAAACAGAACACAATTTCCTATTACTCATCACTTGTTAACATAGTTTGCTTTTGTTGAATTATCAATCTCAAAGAGTAATTCGTAAACAAATCTCGGTTCATAATCTAACCAGATCTCATTTGATTTATAATTACATCTGACTGTTTTGTCTCAAAACTACAATCGAATTCACCTTTGTTTCACATAAATGATAAAGTACCTTATTGCAAATCAAAACATTTCACACCATCTTGAGGCTCAGCTAACATAACTGAAATTTAACCTTAACTGCTCCACCAAATGTTGCATAATGTCAATTTCTCTAAGCACTGGCACATCAAAGACACTGTAATAAATCATGATCCCCCACCCCTTGTCCTATCTCCCTATGGTGGGAGGGTCCTGATAAGAAGTGAGTGACCCAATCTTGATCTACAAACATATTACACTTTTACATAAGGAAATAATGAATCCAGATACAATTACTATCTTTTTGTACTTTTGTCTCTTGTCTATACTAGACCAACTCTCAAAGTGATAGTAACAATTTTCTCTTAAAATCTCTACTTTAAACAAATAGACTCAACGTCTAATGGTGTCGGTTTGGCGTCCAACCTGTTTGGTGTTTAAGAGCAAACTAATGGTTGTAACCAGTCAAAACCAAAATAATGAACACAAAGTATTCAGTGTAGCTGAATTAGAATAACAATTTTGATAATGTCACCAGTAAATCTGTATCATTTCTAGAGAGTTCAAAAGTGCCTAAAACCCAATTTACACAACCACCCACACTGATGTTTGTGTGAGTGAGTAGCACACTCCAGGGGTGGGCTTTTGGGGTCTGTCTCTTTACAATTTAGACCAAGTAAACTTCTCAACTTGGTTTTCTAGAACAGAACTTGATACAGTCTTACTTTGCTTAGCTGAATCAAAATGGTTAGATGTATTCTACTCAATCATTACAATGTTAGACCTTACAACGAACAAAACAATTTCAAAATAATCATATTAAAACAAATCCTGTGAATGGAAAATATGAGCCATAACAGATGTCAATGTTCCATTATAACTACAGATGTCGCTCATTTAATTCCAGAGTTTTCTTACCGCGGTAAGATTAGGTAGATTGCGTCAAACTGTGATTGCACTTCCAAACACATGGGGGAGCTAGAACGCTGAACATCCTATTTGTTCTCGAAAATCTTTTTCTAAACGACAATACACACAATGTTCAGAATGTTCTCCTAGCATAACAGGATTTGAAAAGCGAAATGTTTCTAGTTGCAACTTCATCACTGATATGTTATAATAAAGAAATACACCAATAGCCTACACAGAAATAAAGAGTATTTGTTTAAGCATTTGAATTATCTTAAGAAATAATACAATACAAAGCAGAATTATTTGTTATGATCATAGTTTTGAAGTAAGGCATGGTAGAAAAACTTATGACAGTTGACGAATAGGCTGTCAGAGTTTACTCTAATACTGTATTTAATAGACAAATGCGTCAGTCGCTTATTTGTTACATCAACTCCTCTTCTCAACAGCAAGTCCTAATCGTGGCAGGCGAATCGTGCGGATCGCTTGCCAGCCTCCAACCTTTTTACTAATAATGTGAATTATTTTTAAGTAGGCAAACGGATTCTAAAATCAACTCCTAATAAATTGTTTACACATAAGAATATGATATCGCACCGGTAAGAATTATAATTTTGATTGAGTATAAAAATAAAAAGCCAAAATCGTAGCTTTCTGCGCTTTTGATATCACATGTTCAAATTGCGATTCCAGATTATTAGTATAAAGGTTGGAGTCTGGCAAGCGAACAACACGATCGTGTCAGTCTACAGTACACTATCTTCAAGTGCTCTTACAACACATCTTCCCCTACCTTTTGCTATTTTAAGACAAAGATTTACAATTCAAATGTCCAGCTGTATGTCTCAAATCGGTCAATCAAACTATACAACACATTGTTCTGTTCATGCCTCTCACTCGTCCCAATTTATTAAAAGTGAGTTAAAGTGAGTTTTCTTAAAACATCCCAATTCCGTGATGGCTCTATAACTAACGAAATATCCACAACCCAATGAAGTAACAACATGCGCGGGTCGGGGAAAGATACTACCCAGCTAACAATTTTCCGTTGTCACAATGTTGTTACAACGTTATCTGGGGACCGAAATGAGGTAGCAGAAACGTTGTCAGCTATGTTGTCACAACCGGCAAAGTGAAAGTTCTTGTCGCTACAACGTAACTAATTGACAGTTGGTCGCTAGCATGTCGTAGCAACGTGGTATTTCTAAGATTGTCGGAGCACGTGGTATTTCTAAGGTTGTCGTAGCAACGTGGCGAATCCCAGGCATCCAATCCAGTTGACCATTCATTGCCCTTTTCCTCTTACATTTTTTATATTCATACGTACAGCTAAGTTCATTTCTGTCCAGTCAACATCTTGACAGTTTTCTCCAACCTTGTGTTTACCTGCTCCAACTGTTCCATGAAATCTTAAATGTGCACAACACATTTAAGCAGGGTTCTACACTGAGGTTTAGTTTTACAGTGAGGTATTATGTATAAATATTATACATTTATTTTATCAACCCCTTCCCAGATATAATAATGGCAATGCTGTTAGATCATCAGTCCAGACATTTTCTCCTAGCAAATTACGACATATCCTGTAATATACAAGCAAAAAAGTATATACATTTACAAACAAACCAGAACATTTATGTAATTTAAAAAATATTTTATCACCCACCTCACACTCTCAAGTTGGTCAACAGCACAGAAATTAAAATAAGAACTGTGTGGGACTTCATAACCATCAGGAAGGATAAAGTAGCAAATCTCATCTAGTTAAATCCAATGAAACTGTAGGTCTTCAATGGCAATAGCCATGATAAACAGTATTTTTTTTCCCGCTAATAGAGTTCTATCCTCCTCCAATCATTGACATTTTTGTTCCAGCTATCAACTGATCAAATTTAGAAATATTATCAAACTGGCCATTTTACAAATAGTTAATATATAAGAACACAAGCCAATATGAATGCTTTACTCTTCATTGGGTTCTTTTCTTTTCAAATGGTGAAGAATTGTGAAATCATGAAGATAAGAAAAAAATAACAATAAATTGAAACAAACAATTAATATTATCCAACTGACAAAATACAATCACACAAGCAAAGACGGACACTTTACTCTTCCTTGTTGTCAGAAATGAGTCTGAGTGGTCTTCAATTCTATCTTCACATTCCTCTGCCATTGGACCCGTTGCTGCAACCGGACAATGAAAACCAGTTTAAAAACAGTATAAAACAGAGTGTCAACCATTTGATTCAATTCGTTCGTAATTTATTTATATCACTTTTACAATTTTGTCAAATATCTTGTTGAATCATTACTTGTGGAAGTCATAGTAAAAATCTTTACATTTGAGTGCTTGTGAGGTGACTCGATGTTCACCTTTGTTTGAAAAAAGTTACCAAGCTAGTTAGTAGTTGACTTACTGTACTGTAGCTTGCTAACGTTTGAGCTAACGTTAGTTGGCTTGCTAGACAGTACCGTAATTCGATGGGAACTACCAAAGTGATTTTAGTTATATGACAGATAGTTATCTATCTGCTTTGTAAAGAAGTTAAATACGCTTACCTGAGATTCCTTGCCCAGAAATGATGACGGTGCTCCAGAAATGATGTCGGCTTAACGAACTAAACTGATGTTTGTTTAAGGTAGTCGTACAGTACCGTTTGCAAGCTGCAGTGGCTAGTTAGCCAGTTATACCTTAAAAGAAAACTTGCGCTACCTGCAGTAGTTAGCTAGGTATATTACAGTACTATAATGTAGGCAACACAACTAAATTACAAAATAACTAAATTGGAAAATTGCTAGATTAGAAAACGAAAGTATGATTAACATCAATGATTATAACATTTCTAAATAGCAATAACTACTAATGTAGGCTAACCACAGTTAGCAGAAGAGTACTGGTCAAAACTCACAGACATGACTAAATCAGAACATAAATCAGAATTATCTTAAACTGGAGTAAAATAAACGTGCTATAGCCACCGGTTGTCTGCTAAGATACTGTAAAGTTCTGATGGTTATTTAGGAGTACAAACTAGAACGGACAAGAAATGGCGGGACGCTCGAGCGGTGGCACATCTGCGCGTGCACAGTTCTCAATTTGTGTATGTATTCGGTCTGTGTTGTGGGAGATTATATAGAACTATTTGAATTGGTCTGAATTGCGGTGATTGGGGAATTCTTGTGACTCTAAAGATCTTCAAGTGAACTTTGAAATATTTGGAATACGTGGTTTCCGATGTGGTGGCAGTAATGATATTGTAAGCAAAGTACTTTCTAGCAACGAAACTAGGAGTCAATATTTCCCGGTTGTAGTTACGTAAGATCGTTACCAAACTGGTACGAAAGTGTACATTGTCAGTACGTGTAATTACGCTCCTGCGACGTGCTGAGGAGGTAAGGAAGATTACCAATTATGTGGTCATGGAATTACCTTCGGATAACGTTGCCACAACGTTTTGGGAAGGTAATGTCATGACATGACCAATCCATTACCAATCCATAACGTCACAGTTGGTCGTGGTTACGTAACGTGTTAACTGGGTAGCTGTGCTGGTACCCTGAACATCAAATTAACCAGTCAGAAACATGAAGATATGGCGTAGAGCCCACCGCGAAAGAATAGTGCGGAGTAGGGCTCGCTGTTAAGGAGGGGAAGAGGATCGATTAAGAAAATCAACCCAGAGGACAATGAGATAGAGACTAGGGATGATTTGGTGCCGAAAATTAATTATCTTCTGTTGTTTGGGAATATTTCAGGTTCCAGAGAGATGTCACAACTAATGTAGGCCTAAAATATATTAAAAACCGGTAAGACAGTGGTTAGAACAACACACGGCATCACAACAAATCCATGAAAATGTGGCAAAGACGTCTCCCCTGGGGGTTGGGCGCTGAATGTATTGCCCTGAATGTAAGCCCTGAATGTATTGTGATCCTAGCAACGCCTCTGGTCAAGGATATCGTTTTCATTTGGTTTCACTAATAATGAATTACTGTGATACCTTTGATGAATTACATAGGAAGCTGGATCATCTTCATGGTTCTATAAAATAATTAGCGACATTTCTTATTCAGACAGATTATATACTTCATATTTTGTTTATCTCCTAAAAAAAGGCATTTCATGAATAAGATCGCAATACTAAGTTTAGAGGTAAAACGGATTTTGTCGCACTGCATGTGATCAACTATGTCATCAACAAATACACCTCATTCTCATTAAGTTAATTCACAGGTAGTGTCATCCTTTATCTGGGGGTATATCACCCATTAAAAGTGATTTGCGTCTGCCTGGGTACTCTCTGGCCGCCTCACAATTATTACATTGCCTGATCGAAATAATTTGAGCCACATCGCAATTATTTTTATAGACAAGGATCTTTTTGCACAATGTTTTGATTTCAAAATCATGTTTCCAATCTGAATAACAGATTTTATATTTACTGTACACCTGAATTCATTAATACATGTGGTTAAAACGTTTTTCTCATGTGTCTAATAGTTCATTTTAATCATAATATAGTATCCCACTTTACATAACAAAATGTCCCACTCAAAAAAAGAATAGCTATGAAGGTAAAACAGTGACATAAGTTTTTTTGTTGTAAAAATGGTTGCACAATTGTAAAAAAAATATTTGTAAATTTGGAATTACTTTTGTAATTGTAAAAATGTTTTGCAAACTTGTAAAAAAATATTTGCAAACTTATAGTTACCTTTGTAGTATAGAAATGCACATAATTGTAACTAACTTGATATTTGGAATCATGCAACTCATTAATAACACTTGCCAATGTAAAAAACGGACGCTCAGAGTTTTGTCACTTATTTCGCTAGAACTGTAACAAAATGATTTTTACTGGTAAATCACAGTCTGCGGTAGTACGTTTTACAGCGTTTGCAAGCGGAGATACCCATGAGGATTCTGATTGGCAGGCCATAGCTTTTTCTGACCTGGCACCGCTTTCACGGTGCGGCATTCACGGTCTCCATTATTAAGCACACCTGTTCCTGATCACATTACCCAGGACTTCGCATCATTATGCACACCAAATCCTCATTACTAGGCCTACAGCTAAGGAAAACTGTGCACCAGGGTTTACGTTAGCCGAGGCTTTTCGCCGGTATCAGGTGTATTCTGCCAGATGAAAATATCAACCGCCAAAATGTCCGATGGGAAATATGCCAAATGAATAAGTAAATAGATTAATAGCATATTAAATAGCCTAATATTGTGTGACCTGTATGATCTTTTGGCAAGAAAACAGCGAGCCTCCGCTCACTCTCACAATAAGACATTACTGAGTCATGTGACTAAGCTTGGCGCAAGAATCAAAAGCAGCACACTCCGGCACCAGCTCCAGCAGATGACTCCCAAATGTTGAAGGCGAAGCAGACATAACCGGGACGGTTTTAAAAAAAAATTATGATGGTGCAACTGAGGCCAGCAAACGAGGTTCAGTAAATGATCTGAGCCTATAGTATAACTTTCCAAACGTTTCAAGATGTTTCAGACATTGACCTCAAAATCCCTTAGTCAGATTGGAAACATGACTTTGGAATCAAACTATTGTGCAAAAAGATTGTTGTCTATAAACATAATTGCGATCTGGCTCAAATTATTTAGATAAGGCAATTATGTAGCTAATAATTGCGACAGCCCTACGGTTGGTATATAGCATTTAAACTGAGTATATGCTCAGCTCACAAAGATTGCGAAGAGCTCATTCTGCTGACTAATTTCAATAAAAAACATTTGTTGGATCACAGAGTTTGTGTTTTATTGTTGTTTAAGTGTAGGCTATTATACAGTATGGCTCTTTAAAACATATGTCCGGTAGCTCATCTGTATGGCCAGAATTCTGGAATTTTAACGCCATATTGGCCGTTTTGATAAGACAAATAAGAGACTCCGCTTGTCTATTAAATAATAATGATGCGAAATTGTGCTACATTGCGGCATTGCAAAACTATTTTAAACTTAATTTAAACATACTGAAATTTAGAAGCAACTTTTATTTATTTGTCAATGCAATTGATTTGGAACATACCATTTTGAACACCCTCCTTCGATGACTTTTCCAGAATAGGTGTAGCATATTACATTGTTCCGTTGTCAGAATTCTATACTCACAAACTGAAAACTATTTAGAGACTTATTACCGTTTGTTTTACATTGTATTCCTACTTAATAACTGATTAGGCATGTGAGAGTACAAGTATTGTAACAGGCGCTTTGTCTCACCCGTCTCTCTCTTTGGGTTAATGTGGAGTAATTAACAGTAATTTGTCGACTTTAGGCCATTGTACATTAAATAAACGAATTACATGTTCTGTTCAAATGCCATTTTATTAGAAACTTTAGAAAAAAATCAACCGTTATTTACCTCTGAAAATATTAATGAAACGTGGGTTTAAAGTGTAGCCTATTGCCTGTTTAACAAACTAAATGTAAACACTCTATGTTAAACACTTGACTTATATTTTCGCTTGGGTCTACTGTGGCATATTATACTTTATCAAAGAAATCTGGTGGGAAAAGTAATTTCTTATTTTTTTATTTTAATAAGTTTGTATTGATAAAAACCAATGCAGTTTTCAGGAAATATTTGTGCAGAAAAGTGGCATCAATGACGCAGTAAGTAATGTACTTGGAAAAAGTCTGCAATTAGCCTACATAAATGTTAGTTTAATCGTTGTAATCACTATATTTTCAGTCAAATAATTGTATTTTGGTTTAAATAATTACAATTAACGAAAAGGAAGAGATTCACGTGTGTAGACCTAAAACATGGAATCAAACACAGCAACATTACAATCCATGAATAGGATTATAGTAGACAATATTCTTCAGATTTTTAATGTTTTAGTCTGGCCATATAAATACAGAAGCAGGCTTGAATAACAGTAGTTTCAGGTGGGTGTCGACGTTCTCACAGATGCCTCCTGGTGGCCATTCTTATTTTTTATTTTATGTTTTTGTCCATGCCGCATGACACTGCAGCTTGGCGCGGTATAACGAGGCATACTGCGGCATGGCTCGTTGCGGACCGCCCCCTTGGGTCTGGAATTAAATAAGCGACATCTGTATGCAAACTGGAAAAAAACAAATGTTTCATATAACTCTTTATGCATACCAATCTGATAAACTTTGAGCTCTGAGCTCAACTCTTTAAATCATAATTAATTAATAAGCATCGTACCTAGTATACATCCCCTCCTGCTTTCACTACAGTAGTCACAAAATGACGCATGAGAGAAAGCAGAATAAAGACAAAAGAAACCACAATTCCAGGACGCACATCAAAATAGACATTGGTACCTAAGATGTACCTGGAATCCAGCCCATATTGTGTTGCAGACTTTATTCATCAAAAAATAATGTAAACATTTGAAAAACAGAAACATAATCAAAGACACCAAATGCGCAAATGGTCGCTTGTGTGAAGGAATATATAACCTATTGACAAATATCCGCACAGTGAAACAGCTCCTAAATGAGGGAAAGTCTCCAACTGTTTCATTTGTGTTCTAAATACTAACAAAACTAGTATTTTAAAACAACTAACAAATACATATCCAAAATTACAACCTATATGAAGATTTTGACCACGTCTGCGGTGCTATTGACATGAAAACTGCTTGATCACCAACAATGGGGAATGACTCTAGGTCTGTAACCTCACTTCCTGGTTCCAAAAACCACAAATTCCCAAACACATACTCGTCATATCTACAAAGCAACTCAACATTAGGGTGTAAAATAAACTCACAAAAATGGTGATGTAGACAAAAAACAAATGTATTATTCCATGAAAAGACTATATACTACAATACTGAGTAATCCAAAAAACATTGAGGTTAGACCTTGAACACTGTTACATCAAACTTCCCAATGAGTTCATTCGTCAATCTACCATTTTAGAATTTAAAGCCCATCAACAAGTACAGTATCAGGTATTGGTTTGTAAAACACAAGTACTATCTCAGCTATGATGGTAAACATAACAAATAAAAACTAGATTATTAAAACAAAACCTAATAAGCATCTAAAACAAGATGTCTCTAATTTAATTGTGGGGAATAACTTGCTGTTGGCTGTTTTTCTCTATTTTAAAGGCTAGCAATCTTGGATTCAAATTCAGTCTTCATAGGACACAATATTTTTTCTTAAGCTTAAACACCACTGCCATGTAAATCTTCCATTCTACCACACATCCTTGCCAGGAGAGAGAAAACAATATATCAACCTTTGTAAGAAAACCAGTAGATTATATTTTACCAGAGTAGAAAATCATTGTACACATTTCAAATTTATCATGCAGCTATTTTCATGTGTGCCAGCTAACAACTCAACATGTGATAGCAAATTTCAATTTGGTGGAGCCCCCTTCCCCCCTGAACAGTGGGGCTAAACTGAATAAACAGACAATATCGATGCAATAAATGCATTCAGCTCTGGTGTACATGAAACATGACAAAATAAACACTGGCAATTTCTCTGAATGCCCATTAAAACAAGTTACTATATCAAGGCTTCTAATTAACGTTTAAATTGGTATTACAAATGTGTATGTGCGATACATTTATGGAAATAAACATTTCCAAAGCAAACAACAACCTAAGTAAATGTGTCCAAATATACATTAGACTAAAGAAGACAAACCCAAATCATCTTTGTGCACAGGAATAAAAAAAAACATAGGCCAAATTAACTATTAAAAAAATACTGACTATTGCCCGGTACCTGGGTCAAAATAGTATAAAAACCTGGAGTTACAAGTGCGCACGCGCGAATGCGGCCTCATCAACCTTTTTTAGATCCTGTACAAATCGGACTATACAGGATACTCCAATTTTGTATCGAAAATAGGAGTGCGGCAGGGGCCGCTTGGACATGGAACAATTATGCCTTTCTCTAACAATGCTCTAAACACGGGATCTATCCCTTATATAAATTCACCCATAAAAAAATCACTTTTACCATCTTCAAACCACATTTTCTCTAAACCATCACTTTACTCCCACAAATCCATCAATCCTAACATACTCAAACCAATTGCCTATTTTACTAAATCCTATGAAAAGCTATAAGTCCTGTATCCTCTAAATATGTCAGAGAAAAACAGGGTTGTGTTAAGGAATGATCTCGCTGGTTGATGTTCCCTGGTCCGTCACCTCCAACCATCAGCACTCCTCCTGGCGGTTAGCTTTCCTGCATGTTCCCCTTGGGTCATTCACGGTTATATTCATTGTGGTAGCTGGAACTGTCTTTATTCTTGTGGGAACTGTCTCTTTTTTCTGGCTCAGAGCAAATGCAAGGCCAATGATCTGTAGAACCATTCCTAAAACAGCCGTTGTCTCGTTTTCCGTGGGTATCTTCCCAAACCCAATGTCCAGTTGAACCACAGTGGTGGTAGCCATCATAAACGTAGTGATTAGCATAGCCTCTTCCTCAACCCCGGGTCTGTAGTCTCCTTACCATTATCAGAAACGTAGCAGTTAGCATAGTCTCTTCCTCAACCCCGAGGCGGTAGTCTTCTTTGGTCGATCTGGTGTATACTTCTCCCACCTTTTTTTAAAATGTATTTATGACCCGTGTAGACTCTCCCAACAAGTCCAAAGTGGAGCAAAACAGCCTCCAGACGGCCTACTGCAACACCATGTCCACAACAACAGTCCGGGCCATAGATTAGAATGAGTCGAGTGTTATCTTGGTCACCAGCGGGATCTGTTACGTCAACTGTAGGGAACTGTTCTCCACTGAGGCAGTGTCGCCGGGCAGGGTGGGACGATGCAAATCTCCAATGTCTCCCAGCAATCGGTGAAGTGCCACCAAGGCCAAGGGCTGGCAGGACGGCTGGTAGAGGGTGGGGGTCGGTCAGAGGGACAGTCCAGGTCCAACCTGAGCGGGCATAACTACAACACAGAGATGAGTAAACCCAACACAATCCTCCATAAAGCTTTTACATTACCCTGTCTGAATCTGTTGTCAGACCCATATACCAAAACTTTATCGTACCTCACACATATTCTTCCAATCTTACCTTCAATCCGTGTGATTGTCTATAGTCATAGCTACCATTATCTGGGAAACCCAATGATTCCTAAAGGTTAAATTGTTCACATGTCCATTCCCCATATTTATCTATCATTATTTTAGCTGGTCCGTCACATTATTGTAGGACAAAAAGGGATTTTCTCCCACACTTACCCAATTTTTTGATCGACCCAGTAAATCTATACGGGGCGAAAAACGTCGGACCATAGAGTGAACTCTAACCATGCTCCTGGGGGACTCTAACCACCCACCAGGGGGACTCGAACCACGCTGATATCTCAATTAACGTGCCTCAAAATCGTGAAGGTGGCCTCAAACCACGCTCTAGGGGGACTCTAACCACCCCGGTAAAACGTGCCTCGCAATCGTTAATAGTCAGTCCTTTACGTGAGATAATATTATTACACCGGCAACTTATACAGTGGACTCTAACCACTGTACTGTTAGCAATTTTAACCCTATTTATCTGCATTGTGTCCTTACCTCCTGAGTTCAGAATTTGTCTTCGGGTTCCTGTACCGATTCATCCCCGAAGCTATCCTCTGCCAGGCACCCCACTCTCACCCCAAATTAGCTAGCCCTCGTTTGGGGGAGGATATAGGCTCCAGAGACCCCATCTCTGACCATGCACGGTTGACGTGTTTTAGGAGGAGAGCACGAGACAGCCAGGGTAAGGATCCAAAGGACGAGCTCCCAATTTTGTGATGGCAATTCCATCGATTAGAACTCCTTCTAGGTAAGGCAGAGATCAAAATACTCTTTAACACAAATACAGTTTATTAACATTTGCAAATAGAGACAGAAAGACACTAACACAAGATCAGTGACAGTCTGTCTGCCATACAGTTCAGACAACATCTCACAAAATAACTGACCTTTGAGCATCACATGACTATAGTCTCAATCAGCCTTGGCTTGTTCCTTTGATTAGTTTAGCACATTGCATTTTGCTACTGTCTAAATACATGAACTCAGTACTTTACTATCAACACATTTGGTAGCTAGTGATTTTTCACTCTCCTATACAATGGTATAATTAATCAATACATCAGCTCAGTAAATTTCCTCCATACTAGTTTTTTTGTTATAAGGCAATTTGTGTAGGCCAAATTCAGGTGTAGAGTCTTGCACTAGAGGCAATGGAGTGGGTGACTAAGAATGTACTGCTAGCTATATGCTCTATTTTACTCCATGATTTGACACTCTATATGGATTCTTAGTAAATTAG
>JACXGI010004919.1:37709-50599 GCA_016801175.1 Esox masquinongy
AATCTGCATCTCCATAAAGTTGGTCAGCAGCAGGAAGCATGAAGTGCTCTAAAACTTCCTGGTAGACGGCTGCGTTGACCTTGGACCTCAGAAAACACAGTGGACCAACACCAGCAGATGACATTGCACCCCAAACCATCACTGACTGTGGAAACTTTACACTGGACTTCAAGCAACGTGGATTCTGTGCCTCTCCTCTTAATTCAAGTGACTTAAAAAAAAATGAGCCCCAAGTCACGTATTATAAGCAAACTTGGCAACACTGGCAGATATATGTAAGAGCAAGAGCTCTGCAATGATTAAACTAATATGAAGCAGCAAAACACACCAAACAGAATGGTCTTCCTTTCTATGGTTGGCACTCAAAAATGACCATAATCCCCCAAAAAACATTCAAGAGTGTACCACTGTACATAAATCATTTAATAATTATATATAATTATATATAAAGCATGCTGGGATATCGATAATGGAAAATAAATATTTCTTATTTATACAGTTTATTTTTGTGAACAGCGGATCAAAGTCTGTGGAAAACAGATAATTCTTGTGCTTCCTGATAACAGAAACGTACTATCATTCTAAAATACAAAAATTACATCTCAAAATATCTTAACTTTTAACACACTATAAAGGAGACATGTATAAGACACATATGCTGCTGGCCAGGTCATTCAGATTTATTGTTGATATACAGTCCACGTTCGAAAGGCATAGACACAGACATGGCTATGGAAGGGTATCTCTCTAATGCCATAGACAAAAACACTGGTATTGGAAAACAGTGGTAGGACACTGCAAGTATATGTTTTTTTAATGTTTCACTAACAATGTTTGTGTGTGTGTGTGTGTGTGTGTGTGTGTGTGTGTGTGTGTGTGTGTGTTTGTGTGTGACAAAGAGATACAGATAGCATAGATGTTGCTTACTTCATTTTATCTTCCTTATATTGTCTAATTTACATAAATTAACCACCTTTTTACTGATATCATTGCTCCACCATCTTGCAGTTTATCTCTGATTCCTTATAACCCTATAGAGAGGCACATATGAGACACGTGTACACTGACAGTCAGGTCAATATGACTACCCGTTCATTTTAATATAATTCTTATAGTGGTCATTAGAGTTAGCATAAAGGGCTAACTTTGTGAAGTCATAGTTCATTCGATTTTTGACATAGCAACTAGTTTCAATAGCAGCCCTGTTCAGAGGGATGGCCTAGATTCTGTAGGAACAGGATGGAAGTGCCATCATTTTGATATTAGCAAACTGTATTGTGTGCAGGTATGCTGATTGCCAGGTCAGAGCTATTGTTGATTTCAAGTAAATTTTAATAGGTTTCATTAAAAGTTCATTGTACAAAAATATCCAAGATGGCAGACATGATTGGTCCCTGAGTGTTACACATCCTGGGGAATTAGGCATGTAGACAAAGAATCAGCATTCTAGGTCAAACAGAGTGGAGTGTCATTGTGGGCTAAAATTAATTAGGTGTGGCCTGTGGCACCCCCTGTGGTGGAATCGGGTTCGGTGTCTGTGTGGTAGGTATACATGGTCTAGATTTTAACTGTACCATAATGCAATGCACACAATAAGTTGTGCATTTGTTGATGCATTTGTTTGACACTGTTCAGCCATTTTGTCTGCCATTTTGTACTTTATCTCATAGCTGTGAACATCCTATAGGGAGACATGTATAAGACACATGGTTGCAGACATGATAGATGCATATTTGTACCTCCTGGGGAATGAGGCATTTTCACAAAGAATCAGCATTCTAGGTCAATCTGGGTGGGAATGGCATTACTATGGAAAAATGCATTAACGTGTGGCCTGTGGCACCCCCTGTGGAGGATTCAGGTCGGGTGTCTGTGTGGATATAACTAGTCTGTATTTTCATTGTGCTGTAATGTAATGCACACATGATGTGTACATATCCATATGTTTTACACTGGTCAGCCATTTTGTACACCATCTTGTAATATAACTCTTATACATGTCTCCCTATAGGGTGGTAAAGGCTAAGACAAAGGTATGCCAATTGCCAGGTTATTCCGAGTTACTGTTGCTTTTGAGTAAAATGTTTACAGGTTTTATATGATGTTCACTGCACAAAATATCCAAGATGTCGGACATGATTTAGTTCTTGATGCAGTGTTGCATCTCCTGGGGAATTAGACATGTCGACAAAGAATCAGCATTCTAGGTCAATCGGGGTGCAAATAGTGTCATTGTGAAAAATGTTAATTAGGGCATGGCCTGTGGTGCCACCTGTGGAGGAATCGGGTCCGGTGTCTGTGTGGAAGGTATACATGGTCTATATTTTCATTGTGCCCTAATGTAATGCACACATGAAGTTTATTCATGCATTTGTTTTACACTGGTCAGCCATTTTGTCCGCCATCTTGAATTTTATCTCGTAACTGTGAACACCCTATTGGGAGACATGTATAAGACACATTGTTGTCGACTGCCAGGTCAATCAGTTGTTTTAAAGTTGTCAGCCATTTTGTCCGCCATCTTGCAATGTATCTCTTATTCCTTATCAACCTATAGGGAGGCAAGTATGAGACACCTGTTTCTCAAAGGGCAGGTCAATCAGACTTATTGTTAATTTAAATTATTTTGTATATGTTTTGCCAAATTTCCACTGTGCAGTAAAATCCATGATGGTGGACTGTTATGGGTTCTTGAGGCTTTTTTGTTCATCATGAGAGATGAGGCATGTACACAAAGAATCAGCATTCTAGGTCAATTGGGGTGGAATTGTCATCAGTGTGGGCGTGGCCTGTGACGCCCCCTGTGGAGGAATCGGGTTGGGTCTCTGATTGTAGGTATACATGGTCTATATTTTCAGTGTTCCAATTTATATAACTTTGCCATAATATAATGCAAAAATGAGGTGTATGGATGCATTTGTTTTACACTGGTCAGCCGTTTTGTTGGTCATCTTGCAATGTATCTCTTATTCCTTATACGGGGGCAAGTATGACACACTTGTAAGCCAAAGGGCAGGTCAATTGGACTTTACACTAGAACCACCAGGCCTTTTTTACCCCCATTAACCGCCAGAGCCTAACGCCGTTTGGCGTCATTAGCACACGAATCGTCCCTATTAACATGGACATTCTCCTCCGCAGCATCACCATCCAGCCAGAGCATCAGTTCATCTACTGTTTCATTATCAAACTATACAGAAGTCTAAAATATAATGAATTACAGAATTTGTTTGTTTTAAATGGTTAATGAATTTCAATACAAGAATGCGTTTGTATTTAAGGTTTTATCATATGAAAAAAAAAACTAAAAAAAGAATACATAGAACGATTATTTTTAAGAACACAGGCTATAGTATTTTCATTAGTTTATTAGGCCCTACAAATGTTCAAAATGAAAATTAGACAACACTTAAATTATTCAAAGATAAATCCGTGAGAATTTAGTTTTCATTTTGATCTCATTTTGATGATGTACGAGATAAAATTAGAGACATTATCGACTAGTTTGCGATAATCAAGGGATATATACATGAATAGCCTACATAGGATACATTTAAAAGAATGAATAACACATAGGCTACAGCCTATTCGTAGAAATAAAATTGATAAAGTTGAAAAAATGTTAGAGTAAAAGTATGGAATTTGGAATTTTGTTTTGTGAATAATTATTTAGCTTAATACATTTGTAGAATATTAATTTTCAGTAAAATAGGCAGAAAAAATTCAAATAGAGACGTAAGCATGTGTGTGCCATGTAGTTTCTCTTTGCCTTCTAAAATAAAAACAGTAACTTGTATGTAGGTTATGTAAACGGCGCGTCTTTGCAGCTTTCTCCCGGGGGTTGTAGTGTGGCTATCGAGTTGATCTCACCGCCAATGCCTTGCTCTAGTCTCTTAGTTTACTGGCATATAAGATTTATCTGTAGGTGACATGAACAAGTTATCAAAAAACCGAGAGGAGTTATTAGAAAAAGACGAGGTCCGAAATGAATAGGCTGTGAACAGCACGTATTTGCATGTCTCTCCCAGGGGTTGTAGTGGGGCTATCGAGTTGATTTCAGGAGTTTTTAGAAAAAGATGTTGGAATTTCGTTTTTTGAATAATTATTTAGCCTAATACATTTGTAGAATATTAATCTTCAGTAAAATAAGCAGAGAAAATTCAAAGAGAGACGGTAGGATGTGTGTGCGATTTAGTTTCTCTTTCCCTTCTTAAATAAAAACAGTAACTTGTAATACCTTTATTGAATTGATAATTAGTGACTCATAAACATGATCCTTGGTATTTCGTTTAAGTGAATAATTATTTAGCATAATACTTTTGTAGGTTTATATTTTAGATCTACATTTGATGAATTAGCCTACACAATAAGCTGAATCTCCTATTGAAAAATGGTAATGTGTGATAAGTAGCCTATATCGTTTGTATTATGTTTCAATAATAGCCTAATTAAGTTTTTGAATGGTCATGGAAATCTTTTATTTCATTTGTAAGTGCATTCAAATGCAACTGAGTTCTGATTATTCATCTGGGAGTATCGTGCATTCATCCATTGACGTAATGCATTCAGTGAGGGGTAATTAGGGCCTGGGTACCATTTGGGTACCAACGCTAAGTACCATTTGGGTACCAACGTGGGCTGTTGGCAGATTAAGTCTGAAAACAGGGTAAAAAAAAAAACAGGTAAATAGTCTCTAAATAGATTTCTGTTTGTCAGTTTAGAATTCTGACAACGGAACAATGTAATATATGCATATTTAGGAAAAGTCATGGAAGGAGGAGGGTGTAGCTTTCAAAATGGCATTTTTATTTTAATTACAAACTCAAATGTCAATTGGCATAGGCATTTGGCGGTTCTAGTGTTAATGTTGATTAAGTACATTTTTATAGGTTTTGCCAAATTTTCACCATACAGAAAAATCCAAGATGACGGATTTGATGGGTTCTTGTGGCTTTTTTGTTCATCATGAGAAATAAAGCAGGTACACACAATCAGCATTCTAGGTCAATCGGGGTGGAAATGGCATCATTGTGAAAAAACGGAATTTGGGCGCGGCCTGTGGTGCCTCCTATGGAGCAATCGGGTCGCGTCTCTTTGTAGTAGGTATACGTGGTCTATATTTTCAGTGGTCCAATTTATATCACTTTTCACCAATGACTTTGAGTTATTCATCGGTTTCAAGGAAAAAAAAAATATATATAGTTGCAAGCAACCATGGGACGGGGTTCTCCTGTGACATGGTGAACATGGGGATGCAGCCATATAAACATTGTAAGCATACGACAGCAGAAATAATCCCATGGTAAGCACTTTAACATAGTGTTTTACTGTAGTCAGCCATAATGTCCGCCATCTTGTACAATTTCTGTTCGCTTTAGACACCCTATAGGGAGATGTGTAAGACACATGGTTGCCGATTGCCAGGTTAATCAGTGTTATTGTTGATTTTATGTACATTTTTATAGGTTTCATATAATGTTCACTGTACAAAATATCCAAGATGGCAGACATGATTGGTCCCTGAGTGTTACACATCCTGGGGAATTAGGCATGTAGACAAAGAATCAGCATTCTAGGTCAAATCGGGGTGGACACAGTGTCAGTGTGGGAAAAACAATTGGGGAGTGGCCTGTGGTGCCCCCTGTGGAGGAATTGGGTCCAGTGTCTGTGTGGTAGGTATACATCGTCTATATATTCATTGTGCCATAATGTAACGCACACATGAAGTTTATGGATGCATTTGTTTTACACTGGTCAGCCATTTTGTCCGCCATGTTATAATATATCTCTTAGCCTTTACCACCCAGCATTTAGGTAGACTTGTATAAGACACAGGTATGCCGATAATCAGGTCAATCGAAGTTATTGTTGATTTTAAGTAAATTATTGTAGCTTTCGTAAAAACTTTACTGTATAAAATATCAAAGATGGGGGACATGATTAGTTCTTGATACAATGTTGCAAGTTTTGGGGAATGAGACATGTAGACAAAAGATTCAGCATTCTGTGTCATTCGGGGTGGAAATAGTGTCATTGTGAAAACAAAGTAATTTGGGTATGGCCTGTGGCGCCCCCTGTGGAGGAATCGGGTCGGGTGTCTGTGTGGTAGTCTGTATTTTCATTGTGCCATAATGTAATGCAGACATGAACTGTATGTATCCATATGTTTTATACTGGTCAGCCATTTTGTCCACCATCTCTAAATAAATCTCTTAGCCTTTACCACCCTATAGGGAGACATGTATAATACACAGGTATACTGATTGCCAGGTTAATCTGAGTTACTGTTGATTTTAATTAAATTTTTATAGGTTTCATATAATGTTCAGTGTACAAAATATCCAAGATGTCGGACATGATTGGTTCTTGATGGGTAATCGGGGAATTATGGGGAATTAGGAATGTAGACAAAAAAAATCAGCATTCCAGGTCAGTCGGGGTGGAAACAGTGTCATTGTGAAAAAAATTAATAGGGCATGGCCTGTGGTGCCCCCAGTGGAAGAATCAGGTCTGGTGTCTGTGTGTTTGGTATACATGGTATATATATATCGGGTCTGGTGTCTGTATCCTAGGTATACACTGTCTATATTTTCATTGTGCCATAATGTAATGCGCACATTAAGTTTTTGGATGCATTTGTTTTACACTAGTCAGCCATTTTTTCCGCCATCTTGCAATGTATCTCTTATTCCTTAATTCCCGATAAGGAGGCATGTATGAGACACCTGTACGCCAAAGGGAAGGGCATTCGTACTTATTGTTGATTTTATATACATTAAAAGGTTTAGCCAAATTTCCACTGTACAGAAAAATCCAAAATGGTGGACTTCATTGGTTCTTGAGGCTTTTTTTTTTCATATCCTACTGGAGAACCCCTAATAATAATAATAATAATAACAATAAGGTTTCTCCTACCAGAGAACCCCTAATAATACCAACAATAACAACAGGGTTTTGCCTACCCGAATATACCTAAATATAGCTGCATGCAGCAATTAAGGGGTCCAAGTTATAAGAATGCCATATGAGGATAGGCCTTATAGGCCTGATAGGTTGTATCTGCCTGTTTGTGTTCAGGATTATTGAGTGTTTAATGTGATTTTCTGGAAAAGCTCCCCCAAATGGCCAATTGGCATCACACACTGCACATGTCCTTACCTTGTCATACAAATTTGGTGAGAATTGGAGAAACGGTTGTGGAGATATGCTTTCACTTCCTGTAAAAATGTAGGACTCAGGAAGTTGTTGACATTTGACATCTGCTGTGTTTGAAATGTCTAATTCTGTTAATAGTTATTGATGGGCAGTATCCACAGATGCTGTTTGTGAAGTTTCTTGGAAATTGGACGAACGGCCTAGGACAACTTCTCAAAGGTAGGTTTTTCAGAAAATTTAAACCTTTTGCAAAGTTGTACAGCACCTGTTTCCACATCATATTTTACCAGTTTTATGTCTGTACCACAAATGGAGCAAAAGTTATGACTTTTTGAAAATCTCATCTTTGGCCGGTAGGTGGCGCTAGAAGCATCGGCCTATGGGCGGGGTGAAGCAGTCCAGAGTCACCGTGGCAACTTGATCTGATCATGTTAAACGCGTAGCTGTTAGCGCTTATTGGAACTTTTATGTCAATTGACCAGATTGGGTGTATGCCATTCACGTCTTTCATGAGCGGACTTGAGAAATACAATAACTGGCCCCAAAAAAGTTGCACACTAATATTTCATTGGACCGCCTTTAGCTTTGATTACGGTGTGCATTTGCAGTGACATTTTTTCAACAACCTTATGCAACATCACATCCTTTATTTCCATCCAGTGTTGCAAATAATTTTGCCTGAGATCTTGTATTGACAATGGGAGTGGCAAACCACTCCGTAAAGTCTTCTACAGCACATCCCAAAGACATTCAATGGGGCTAAGGTCAGGAATCTGTGGAGGCCAATTCATGAATTAAAATGATTCCTCATGCTCCCTGAACCAATCTTGCACAATTTGTGCCCGAGGAATTCTGACATTGTTTTCCTGGAATACGCCTGTGGCATCACGGAAGAAAAAATAAATTGATGAGATAACCTGGTCATTCAGTACATTCAGGTACTCAGCTGACTTCATTTTATTGCCGCATAAAGTTTCATAAAGTTGAGTTTAGACCTGACCAATTGAAGCAACCCCAGATCTTAACATTGCCACCAGAGGCTTGTACAGTGGCCAGTATGCATGATGGGTGCATTACTTCATGCACTTCCCTTCTTACCCTGACACGCCCATTGCTCTGGAATAGGGTAAATCTGGACTCATTAGACCTCATGACCTTTCTCCATTGCTCCAGAGTCCAATCTTGACAGTTCAAAGTTAATGGTTCACCTCTATTCTTCTAGGATTTAATAATGCATTTGACAATTCTTAACCCAATTACAGTAATTTCAGCAATCTCCTTAGTTGTTTTCTTTGCTTGATGCAGGCCATTAATTTAAACCTTCTGAAACACAGTAACATCTTTTCCACGACCACGGGATACATCTTCCGACATGGTTATTTAAGAAATGAGAAGTTATTTACTGCATAAGTTAGAGTAAAAATAATGGTAACCAGCTCAAACAAATTAATCATTGCAGTAATTATTCAGTCATAGGCTATTAAGTATCTCCTTATTTAAATCTGAATGGTGACATTATTTTTGTCAGGCAGTGTAGACTGTTGGAAGTTACTTCAAAGTGAGGTGAAGTAGCAGTTTTAGGCACCCTAGAGTCAAAACCAGTGAGACAGGGTTTGCTTTTGAGACTGTCTCGTCTGGCTTGATATAAACAAAGAAACAAATGCTGTATGTCTGATTACTTTGCTACTTTTTATCCCAGACGAAGCAAAGCACACAGTGCCAAAGATAATGGGTCTTTGCTTTCTTGCAGCAACACCATGTCATAATGGAATAACTGCGTTTTTTGTACACTAGAACTACCAAGGCAGTCATTAACAATTTTTTTTGCAAGTTAACTTTGTTGAAATGAAACCCATGTACCAATAGGACCCTGACTTTTCATAAATGTGTGTATGTTTTATTCTAAACTTGTTTTATTAAAATTGATATGGAACAATTTTTCTTGAATACTGTATTTCATATGTATTTCCCATATTATTTCAAGGTTGTAGTTACACCAAATGGCCACTAGATGTAAGCACTATTCCCATAACTGTAAACACTATTCACTGTTTCCACATGCTTCAATATTCAAAACTCTTTCTGCAAAACCTTACATAAAAGTGGACAAAAATTATTCATTGCACTACATATTCATTCAGCAAACACATGCTCTCAATATAATTAACTCAAGTCATCACAACCTAAACACAAAGAGCACACCTTTCTCCAGGTGCAATCACTAAGCCTCAAAAAAGTTAACACTAATCAGAATTGCAGGCTCAATCAATAGGGTCTAGTGGCATGTCCATGTGCTTTGGAATAATGGATCCTAACAATGCTGCAGTTGCAAGACAACAGAGAGGAAGAGGACTAGGATGAGGCAGTGGAGAGTGTATGACCGCAATCGCTATGCACAGCAAAACCTAAAGGAGGGAATAGTGGACGCCTGCCTTGATGTGTTTGTGGAGTCTATCCAGGGAGTTCTAAGGCACACAAGGGCATTTTCCCCACGCTGCCTGGAAAGAGTAAACAATGTGTGACGTTGATGAGATTTTATTGCCTGACCTAGACCTGAGACGAGATGAGAACACTGATGCTGAGTAACCTGACAGACATAAGACGAGATGAGAACACTCATGCCAAGCAATCTGTACCTTTGCTGCGTTAGGAAATTAAGCTTTTGGAAATTGGGTATTATATTTCTTATATTTCTAATATGTTGAAGTAAATGTTTGAGAACGATAAGTTCTTGTTCGGTCCATTACTAAGGCCTATATACAGTGGTGCTCAAAGGTTTGCATACCCTTGGAGAATTGGTAATATATGTACCATTTGTAAAGAAAGCATGAGTGAGCAGGCAAAACACGTCTTATTTCTTATGGTATTCACATTCAGTTGTAGGTCATAACAGAATGGCACAATCATAAAACAAAATATGGCAACAAAGAAAAAAATGATACTGTGTATTGCCCCTTTAGCATCAATGACAGCGTGCAGTCTTTTGTAATAGGTCTATGAGGCCCCGAATTCTTGCAGGTGGTATAGCTGCCCATTCATCTTGGCAATATGCCTCTAGGTCATACAAAGTCTTTGGTCGTCTTGCATGAACCGCACGTTTGAGATCTCCCCAGAGTGGCTCGATGATATTAAGGTCAGGAGACTGATGGCCACTCCAGAACCTTCACCTTTTTCTGCTGTAACCACTGTAGGGTCAACTTGGCCTTGTGCTTAGGGTCACTGTCGTGCTGGAAAGTCCAAGAGTGTCCCATGCACAGCTTTTGTGCAGAAGAATGCAAATTGTCTGCCAGTATTTTCTGATCACATGCTGCATTCATCTTGCCATCAATTTTCACAAGATTTCCCGTGCCTTTAGAGCTCAAACACCCCCAAAACATCAGTGAGCCACCACCATGCTTCACATTGGGGATGGTATTCTGGTCACTATAGACCTTGTAGACCCCTCTCCAAACATAGCGCTTATGGTTGTGACCATAAAGCTCTATTTTGGTCTCATCACTCCAAATTACAGTGTGCCAGAAGCGGTGAGCCGTGTCAAGGTGTTGTCGAGCATATTGTAACCAGGCTTTTTTGTGGCATTCATGCAGTAAAGGCTTCTTTCTGGCAACTCGACCATGCAGCTCATTATGGTTCAAATATTGTCGTATTGGGTTCCTTGAAACAACCACACTATCTTTTTCCAGAGCAGCCTTTATTTCTCCTGAGGTTACCTGTTGGTTTTTCTTTGTATCACAAACAATTCTTCTGGCAGTTTTGGCTGAAATCTTTCTTGGTCTACCTGACCTTGGCTTGGTATCAACTGATCCCCGAATTTTCCACTTCTTAATAAGTGATTGAACAGTACTGACTGGCATTTGCAAGGCTTTGGATATCTTTTTATATCCTTTCCCATCTTTATAAAGTTCTATTACCTTGTTATGCAGGTCTTTTGACAGTTCTTTTCTGCTCCCCATGGCTCAGTATCTAGCTTGCTCAGTGCATCCACAGGAGAGCTTATAAACTCATTGACTATTTATACAGACACTAATTGCAATTTAGAAAGCCACAGGTGTGGGAAATTCATCTTTAATTAGCATTTTCACCTGTGTGTGTCACCTTGTGTCTGTAACAAGGCCAAACATTCAAGGGTATGTAAACTTTTGATCAGGGTCATTTGGGTGATTTCTGTTATCATTATGATTTAAAAAAGAATATCTAGTGGATATAAAAAGTCTACACACCCCAGTTAAAATGCCAGGTTTTTGTGATGTAAAAGAATGAGACAAAGATAAATCATGTCAGAACTTTTTCCACTTTCAATATGACCTATAATGTGAACAATTCAATGGAAAAATCAACAAATCTTCAAGGGGGAAAAATGAAAAACGTACAATAACCTGGTTGCATAAGTGTGCACACCCTCTTATAATTGGGGATGTGCCTGTGTTCAGAATTAACCAATCACATTCAAACTCATTTAAATATAAGTCATTACACACCTGCCATCATTTAAAGTGACTCTGATTAATCACAAATAAAGTTCAGCTCTTCTAGTAGGATTTTCCTGACATTTTAGTTGCATCTCAGAGCAAAAGCCATGGTCCGCAGAGAGCTTCCAAAGCATCAGAGGGATCTCATTGTTGAAAGATATCAGTCAGGAGAAGGGTACAAAAGAATTTCCAAAGCAATAGATATACCATGGAAAACAGTGAAGACAGTCATCATCAAGTGGAGAAAATATGGCACAACAGTGACATTACCAAGAACTGGACGTCCCTCCAAATTTGATGAAAAGACGAGAATAAAACTGGTCAGGTAGGCTTCCAAGAGGCCTACAGCAACATTAAAGGAACTGCAGGAATTTCTGGCAAGTACTGGCTGTGTGCTACATGTGACAACAATCTCCAGTATTCTTCATATGAATGGGCTATGGGGTAGGGTGGCAAGACTGATGTTTTTCTTTGTAAGAAAAGGCTTCTAGCCCGGCTGAAGTTTGCAAACATCCCCCAAAAGCACGTGGGAAAATGTGTTATGGTCTGATGAAACCAAGGTTGAACATTTTAGCCATAATTCCAAAAGGTATGTTTGGCGCAAAAACAACACTGCACATCACCCAAAGAACATCATACCCACAATGAAGCATGGTGGTGGCAGCATCATGCTTTGGGGCTGTTTTTCTTCAGCTGGAACCGGGGCCTTAGTCAGGGTGGAGGGAATTATGAACAGTTCCAAATACCAGGCAATTTTGGCACAAAACCTTTAGGCGTCCGTTAGAAAGCTGAAGTTCACCTTTCAGCACGACAACAACCCAAAGCACACATCCAAATCCACAAAAGCATGGCTTCACCAGAAGAAGATTAACGTTTTGGAATGGCCCAGCCAGAGCCCAGACCTGAATCCAATTGAACATCTGTGGGGTGATCTGAAGAGGGCTGTGCACAGGAGATGTCCTTGCAATTTGACAGATTTGGAGCGCTTTTGCAAAGAAGAGTGGGCAAATATTGCCACGTCAAGATGTGCCATGCTAATAGACTCCTACCCAAAAAGACAGTGCTGTAATAAAATCAAAAGGTGCTTCAACAAAGTATTAGTTTAAGGGTGTGCACACTTATGCAACCAGGTTATTGTGAGTTTTTTATTTTTCCTCCTCAAAGATTTCAGTTTGTTTTTCAATTGAATTGTTCACGTTATAGGTCACATTAAAGGTGGAAAAAGTTCTGACATGATTTATCTTTGTCTCATTCTTTTACATCACA
>JACXGI010004920.1:0-50384 GCA_016801175.1 Esox masquinongy
AAAAAAATCTGTCACCACAAAATAATTATTTCTAACAAAACTGTGTGCCAAAACTTTTGACACCCCTAAAAAGAAATTCTTATGAACAAAATGTAACTGTAACATTTTGTCCATTTAGATTTAACTTTTTTATGTTGATCAGAGTGTTTACTTTCAAGCAGTACTCCAGTAATACAAGACTCTGTTTCACTGGGGCATAAATATGAGGTGACACAGAGGCCATATTCCCTTGTTCTTACATCAACATGGGAAAGATAAGAGAACACACAAATCAAATGAGGGAAAAGTATTTTGAGCTTCATAAGTCAGGAAATGGCTATTAAAAATAGCTACTAACCTGAAAATGTCCATATCTACCATCAGGGCCATAAGTTAGGGTTAGGGAAGCCACTGGAACAGTTGCAAACCTGCCTGGAAGAGGACCACATTTATTTTGCCCCCACGCACAGTGAGAATGGTAAGAGAGAAAAAAATCCCCAAAGATCACTGTTACACATTTACAGAAAAAGTAGCATCTTGGGGTAAGCGCCTGGAGTATGCTAAAGGCTATTTGAACTTTGACTGGAATCGAGTGCTATGGTCAGATGAAACAAAAAAATTAGCTTTTTGGCAACAAAAACTCACGGTGGGTTTGCCATACACAGAAGGATGGCTATATCAAAAAGAATCTGATCCCCACTGATAAGTATGGTGGAGGTTCCGTGATGTTGTGAGGTTGTTATTCCTCCAAAGGCCCTGAGAACCTTAGTAGGGTCCATGGCATCATGAACTTCCTGAGATACCAGGGCATTTTAAAACTGAATCTGGCTGCCTCTGCCAGGAAACTTAAACTGAGTTGTCATTGGATCTTCCAGCAGGACAATGATCCTAAACATATGTCCAAATCAACACAAAAATGGTTCACTGAACACAAAATCTTTGTGTTCTGCCATGGCCATCTCAGTTCACTGACCTACACCCCATTGAAAACCTGTGGGCTGAGCTGAAGAGGAGAGTGCATAAGAGAGCACCAAGGACCCTGGATGACCTGGAGGGATTCTGCAAAGAGGAATGGTCTCAGATTCCTTGCTTCGTATTCTTAAACTTTATTAGATGTTTCAGGACAAGACTGCAATTTTATTGGCAAAGGGAGGTTTTACAAATTATTAAATGCAGAGGTACCAATAACTGTGGCACACATGGTTTTGTTAGAAATAAGTATTTTTTTCCACCAAAAAAATGTACTTCAGTTAAAGGTTGGATGTTTCAATTTTATTCAGTGTGACATTTAGCTAATACACCAAAGGGTGATTTTTTTATGAAACCTTTTTTACTCATCTTTACTAGGGGTGCCGATAATTGCGGAGGGCACTGTATAACAAGCAACTGAATGGATTCAAAAGTGTGGGGTCACTTAGAAATATCCTTGTTTTTCAAAAGAAAATACACTTTTTTGTCCATTAAAATAACCTCAAATTTTTCAGAAATACTGTATAGACATTGTTAATGTTGTGACTACTATCGTAGCTGGAAAATTCTGATTTTAAGGGAATATCTACATAGGGGTACATAGGCCCATTATCACCAATCGTCAGTCCTGTGTTCCAATGGCACGTTGTGCTTACTGATCCAAGTTTTTCCATTTTAGAAGGTTATGTACAGAAGCCCAGAAGCCCAAGGCAGTAAACAGAGACTTTATCACGTTTGAATTACTTAGTATCTTGTTTGAACAACTTAATTTCGATGTAAATTTAAAAAAATATTTTTTGCTAATTCGTTCAAACAAGAAACTAAGTCGTTCAAACGAGATGCTAAATTGTTCAAACAAGATAATCATTAGTATGTCTAATTTGGCCAAATTCATTATGCAGCAGCATTACAAGGCCATGTAATGGTTGCTACAGCCCATCATTCTTTGATTCCCATCAACAAAAATGTTCACAATAAACAGAACAAATTAATTGAACACTAGAACCACCAAGATGGCCGTATTTAGGATTACAAAATAAATACAGTGGCTGGTTCTAGAAACCTAGAACCAGCCATGTGTCATCACTATAATGTACATGTATGTGTGTATATATATAGGCTAGTTCACACACTGATTAGTCTGAACTAGCCTACAAAACAATCAAATGCCCATTACAAACCTATTTCTATAGGGATTTATGTTAGGTTAATACAGTGGTTAATAATCTGCGTAGACCAGCTTATTATCTCTGGATGTACTGGTGATGATTGATACTTTGACTACGAACATGCTCACAGAAAAAATACATTCATAGACTCCAAACACTGCAGCTCCAGTTGTTATACATAATGGCTCCAGGTAAAATAACCAACCTATTTGATTTAGTAATGTTTGTCTGGGTGTTTCCATATTAGCCCTGTGTCTTTGATCAAGGTCCAAAAAATATTTGTTATATAGAGAGGTGAAATGATGCAGTAGCCATCATTCTAAAGACGACAGCGGACTAGTGCTCAGTTTATATAAGCGCAGCAGTCCGTTCGTTTTGAATAGCGGAGGATTGTTAGGCTGTGATTTAGTATACTCGCTGCTATTGGTCACAAATAGTGAGCAACGCTGTCTCTTTTTTACCATGCAAGACGTTCAGCTTAAGCACTTAAACATGGCTACCAGATTAAAAGTTTAATTTTTGCAACTTTTATTTGTTGTAATGTTGCCTGGATTTAATATTTATGGGACAATGATAAAACATTACATAGCATGTTTTACCATTTGAGCAAAATGTCATGGCACACTTGATGTGCCCTCACCTCAAGCCAACGTGCCACCATTCAGCCGATTACTCACTGTTCTGACTTAATGCTTTGGAGTACAAAGGTAGCCTTGTTCAGGGTTTCAAAGAACTATTAAAGAATAATTATAGGCCTATCAATGGACAGAATCAAATAATGATGGGCTGTAGCAACCATTACATAGCCTTGTAATGCTGCTGCATAATTAATTTGGCCTGATAAGACATACTAATGATTAAGTCGTTTGAATTACTTAGTAAAAAACAATTAGTAGGAAAAAAAGCTCTTTTTTATCTTTTTTTTTTACTAAGTTGTTCAAACAAAATACTAAGTTGTTCAAATGAGATACTAAGTTGTTTAAACGAGATACTAAGTCGTTCAAACAAGATAAACTTAGTCTCTGGGCCCAAAAATGTTTTTACTGCCTTGGGCTTCAGGGCCTGTGTAGTTATGTGATCATTAGAAAACCCTTTTGCAATTATGTTAACACAACTGAAAACTGTTGGTCTGATTGAAGAAATAATAAAACTGGCCTTCTTTAGACAAGTTCAGTATCGTCAGCATCAACAATTGTGGGTTTAATTACAGGCTCCAAATGGCCAAAAGCAAAGAACTTCTGAAACTCATCAGTCTATACTTATTCTGAGAAATGAATGCTATTCCATGTGAGAAATTGCCAATAAACTGAAGATCTTGTGCAACACTGTGTAATACTCCCTTCACAGAACCGCACAAACTGGGTCTAACCAGAATAGAAAAAGGAGTGTGAGGCCTCAGTACACACTTGAGCAAGAGGACAAATACATTAGAGTGTCTAGTTGAAGAAACAGATTCCTCACAGGTCTTCAACTGGCAGTTCATTAAATAGTACCCGCAAAACACCAATTTCAGCGTCAAAAGTGAACAGGCTACTCCGGGTTGCTGGCCTTCCAGGCAGAGTGGCAAAAAAAGCCATATCTCAGACTGGCCAGTAAAAAGAAAAGATTAAGATGGGCTAATAAACACAGACACTGGACAGAGGAAGTTTGAAAAAAAGTGTTATGGACAGACAAAACCAAGTTTTAGGTTTTGGGATCACAAAGAAGAACATTTGTGAGACGCAGATCAAATTCAGAGATGCTGGAAGAGTGCTTGACGCCATCTGTCAAGCATGATGTAGGCAATGTGATGGTCTGGGGGTGCTTTGGTGATGGTACAGTGGGAGATTTGTACAGAGATTTGTACCATTTTGCTAAACTATGCAAAAACTATTTAGGGAAGAAGAAGTCAGCTGGTATTCTGTTTATAAAGGTGTGGCCAGCACAGTAATCGGATCTCAAACCTATTGAGCTGTTGTGGGAGCAGCTTCACTATATGGTATGTAAGAAGTGCTCATCAAACTTGTGGGAAAATAGAAAACTAGAATGCCAAATTGCTGCAAATGGAGGACTCCTTGACAAATACAATGTTTGAAGGACACAATAATTATTTCATTTAAAAACTATTCTTTCTAACTGTCAATTACTATATTTATTATTCATTTTGCAATATTTGCTATTCAGTCTCATTTCATGCATATTTTTATGGAAAACAAGGACATTTCTAAGTGACCCCAAACTTTTGAATGGTATCGTACAGTGCCTTGCAGACATTTTCACCCCCCTTGGCATTTTTCCTATTTTGTTGCCTAACAACCTGGAATAAAAATTGATTTTTTTTGGGGGGTGTATCATTTGATTTACACAACATGCTTACCACTTCGAAGACGCAAAATGTGTTTTACTGTGAAACAAACAAGAAATAAGACAAAAAAACCTTAGCGTACTATTCACCCTCCCAAAGTCAAAACTTTGTAGAGCCAACTATAGCAGCAATTGCAGCTGCAAGTTTCTTGGGGTATGTCTCTATAAGCTTGGCACATCTAGCCACTGGGATTTTTGCCCATTCTTCAAGGCAAAACTACTCCAGCTCCTTCAAGTTGGATGGGTCCCAGTAATCTTAAGTCATACCACAGACTCTCAATAGGATTGAGTTCTGGGCTTTGACTAGGCCAAATTCAAATCTTACACCTTAAACCACTCAAGTGTTGCTTTAGTAATATTCTTAGGGTCATTATCCTGCTGGAAGGTGAACCTCCGTCCCAGTCTCAAATCTTTGGATGACTGAAACAGGTTTCCCTTAAGAATTTCCCTGTATTTAGCGCCATCCAGCATTCCTTCAATTCTAACCAGTTTCCCAGTTCCTGCCGATGAAAAACATCCCCACAGCATGATGCTGCCACCACCATGCCTCACTGTGGGTATGGTGTTCTCAGGGTGATGAGAGTTTGCACCAGACATAACATTTTCCTTGATGGCCAAAAAGCGTAATTTCAGTCTCATCTGACCAGATTGCCTTCTTCCATACGTTTGGAAAGTCTCCCACAAGTCACATGTGACTTTTGGTGGGTGGCCCTCTCTTGCCAGGTTTGTTGTGGTTCCAAATTCTATCCATTTATTACTGATGGATTTATGTTGTCCAATGGGATGTTCAAAGTTTTGTATATTTTTTGGAACCCAACCCTTATCTGTACTTCTCCACAACTTTGTCCCTGACCTATTTAGAGAGCTCCTTGGTCTTTATGGTGCCGCTTGCTTGGTGGTGCCCCTTGCTTAGTGGTGTTACAGACTCTGGGTTCTTTCAGAACAGGTGTATGTATACTCAGATCATGTGACAGATCAGGTGACACTTAGATTGCACACATGTGGACTTTAACTAATTATGTGACTTCTTAAGGTATTTGGTTGCACCAGATCTTATTTAGGGACATCATAGCAAAGGGGGTGAATACATATGCACGCACCACTTTTCCGCTTTTTTACTTTTTTAAAATAAGTTATTTTTTCCATTTCACTTCACCAATTTGTACTATTTTGTGTATGTCCATTACACAAAATCCAAATAAAAATCCATGTATATTACAGGTCGTAATGCAACAAAATATGAAAAATGCCAAGGGGGGTGAATACTTCTGCAAAGCACTGCACATGTCAATTCATTTTAAATATTTTAACAACTGTCTTGCATTTATCCTTTGAATCACATGCTAGACAAAGGTTGGAGACAATACCAAAATTCCTTTTATTATTCTGATTCCATTTATCAATTTTGCCACCAACATTTCCATAATTCGTTCGTCCTTAACAATAATCATTTTCACCTGGTTATTATTATTTCTTAATAGATCATATTTCTTTATTAAGTAGGAAGATATGGGTTTACTGTGTTATCCATATACTAAATTGATTGAATTGTTCTTTGTTGCTAAGTGATTGTAATTTGCTGACAAAATATTAATAATCTTTAATCTTCCATAATTGACTCCATGGCTTTAAGACAGTCCTAAACATATTGGGGTTTTTTTTATCTAGCAACCCATTGTAAATACAATTTTACCTATATAAAACAACCTATATTTTAGCATTAGGCAATGGCAAACCAGGTCCTAGAGTCCCTCAGACAGTTGATGTTTCAAATTTAACCAACATGGAAAAGTAGGTGTCTTTAATTTAGTCAATCAGTGAATTGATCAATTAGCTTTGTTGATCTCACATAGTACCTAGTTAGGACAAACCCCTGCATTACCTGCAATTGCCCACCCCTGTTGTATTTCCAAACCATTTAATGACCATTCCAACCTAAGGGCCTGTAACCTGTTCTTTTACTCTTATTAAACAAATAGATTAAAAAAAATCTATTTAAGAGAAAGTCGGAATCGGATTCAGAGAAAGACCTCTGCTAATAAAAGGATCATAAATCAATGAGCGGAGTCCAGTTTCCTGCAGTGCATTTCTATCTGTCTGTCTACAGCTACAGTAGCGCTGCCCATGCATCAGATGAATCAGATATCCTAAGTCACAGTCCCCAACAGCATCTGTAGAAGTGGCAGTAGTAGCAATCCATAACTCCAGCAAGGAAGAGTGAGGGAGGTTTACAGCGTGTACACCACGGGAGACTGAGGTAGAGCCAGTGAGCTGTGAGTGCACTCATTAACACCGCATTTTGCTACTTGCAATAAACCCCTCTCTCACTTCATTTTCTCTTTCTCTGTGTGTCTCTCTCTCTCACTCTCTACCACACACACATACGCCTAAGAAACAGCTCAAAGTGTTTTAAATGTTTCCATACCTGGTGGGACCTTTGACAGGCATGACAGCTGTCGGCTCGTGAGGAGGAGTAAGAAGGACTTTCTGTGCATCCCTCATAATATTCTCGTTTCCTTTTTCTCTCTCTTTCTACCTCCGTCTGTCTCTCTGGGGCAGTGCTTAGTGTTCGGCTAGCGGAAAGCCCACTCTCGATCACTCTCTCTCTCACTGTTCGTGAATGTGAGCAGTGGAAGGAGACAGTGTGTGAGTGTGTGTGTGTGTGTGTATACGGTATGAGCCATCCTCCAATCCTGCCTGACTACGGGTCTACGGCTGCAGCAGCTCCTCAATGAGAAGATCTCTGATTGGTCCAATATGTGCTTACTACACGTCTGTCAGGCTTGCCCCAGCAAATAATATCACTGTCTTTCACACTACCCACCTCTCACTGTATCCATGTCTCCCTGTGTGTCTGTCCATTTCTTTCTCTATCCTGGTTTCGTGCTAACCTCTATATTCATCCAGATCTCTCTTTCTTTCATTCATTCCCACTATTTTGTCTCTCACTGTAAGACATACACATAAGCCCACTTCCACTTCATGTCTAAGGTACCCCAGGTGTAGCTGTGCTCACCTCTAAATTGATCAGTACTTTTGCTGTTATTGGCTCCAAAGGATAACTTTGGAAGGAATAATGAACAGAGGAATGAAAGAGAAGGAAGGTGGAGGAGAGGAGGAGATCCTCAGAAAGGGGAGAGAAAGAGAGAGAGGGCATGGAGAAGGATTGGAGAAGGATGGAGGGATCAGGTAGTTGGGTGGAGGAGGACAGGGGACAAAGGGATGAGGTAGTGGTGTGGAGGAGGATGGAGATGGAGGGATAAAGTAGTAGAGTGATCTAACTAAAGAGATTTCTTTGTGAAGAGACACATTAGACTCCAAAAACAACAAGCAAGTCATGGACCATGATGAGAGACTGAAGGAGAAACCTAATGTTGAAAAACTGGTGTTTGTATATAAACATCAGTTTATATACAAGTGTAGTATTAAAGTAGTTAAGATCACCCACTAAGATAATTGTAAATGGTCACTGGTTATTTTGGGTAAATGTTTAACCCCTTTTTACCCCAATCACTTCTGCAACCATTTGATTGAAACTACTGATTAGGTTAGAAAATGAATGGAGGTTATTGATGGTTTACTGATGGCGGTCAATAAGCTGCTTATTTGCAGTCATACATGATTGTTAAGCCATGGAGTTGTAGTTTTAAAGACAAGGTGTATTGATCCAAGGTTTCTTTCACACCATGGTGTCCATTCCCATGATGATTCCCTAATGATAGCTCTCTAAATCACCTCACCAACTCTCAGCTAATTGAGGAAGAGGACATTATATAATGACATTTTTTCTCATCTGTAGTGTAATTCTGAAAACGTTGACACTGTAATAAGTAATGACTGGACACAAGGTTAACCACAAAGTCTTTTGTTATAGACACCACTCAAGTGTCTAAATTTGTCCATTTTGTTCTTCAAGACAAATCACAAACTGCCGTTTGATTTGAAACAAGGGCATCCGCTCTAGGCACTTTGTTAGTGCACACAGTGTCTGAGCTAGTGTGGCCACGAAGTAAAAGAAAAAAAAAATATGAACATGGTATAACATGGTTGTGGAGTGGTTCCCTTCCATACGAAACACGTGTGTCAATTAATCACAGCTAAGCAGAACAGAGAGATTATGCAGTTGACTGAATCTCATTTCAAGCTGCTGGTTTGTGGTTTGGGTGGGTGTATGCGTGGGACATGCTGGGGACACAGACAAACAGCCCACAGTGGGTTCCAGCTCCAGTGGAGCTATAGGGAGACACATCACCAGGCTGGTATACATTATTTGTTTTCCTCTCATAAGTCCTCAGATGCATGTGTTGCTGGACAATCATCAAGTTGTCATTGTATTCTTCCATTAAAAATCCATACACTATTGTTTCACTGCAGTAATTGAGGAAATGCAATGCATACTGTTATCCATGGGCACAGATCAATCAAATAAGAAGAAATCTGCTTTTTAGACATTTTTACTCTGCAAAAATATGCCTACTAGAAATATCAGATATCTAGGAAATAATGTTTACCATACAAAAATGCTGATTAATGGGATGCACATATTTGCCATACAAACCAAAACAACAGATAATGGTGCATGTGATAATTGAAGGGGATGTCAAGGCAGTGTGCCCACTATTTTCTATGAACATTTGCACAAACTGTGACTAAAGACATCATCTCCCCAAAACTGATCCATAGAAAAAAATGAAAGAAGAGAAAGATGACAGGAAAATAGAATAATGTAAACTCAACATATTTTTCTCTTATTGATTCATCATCATACTATATTTGATGTACAACAGTTAATTCTGAGTAGTTAGAAACTGGACATGTTGTGTGTCTCGGAAGCTCCTACAATTACTGCCATAAATTCCAGCTTTGGTTGCAGAGTCTGTTTTTTGTTTTGTCTGATGAAATAGGCGTTGCGATTTTTTTTAAGTTACGGTTAGGTCCGGAAATAACTGACAAGTTTTGTTATTTTGGCTCTTTCCCAAAGTATATTCAAGTTACAGTTAAATATGAATATGATTATGAAATGAATATGGGCTTAAAGTGCAGTCTCTCAGCTTTAATTTGGGGGTATTCACATCCAAATTGGAGGAAGGGTTTAGGAATTACAGCTCTTTAATATGTAGCCCTCTCCTTATCAAGGGACCAAAAGTAATTGGACAATTGACTCAAAAGCTGTTTCATGGACAGGTGTGGGCTATTCCTTCGTAATTTCATCATCAATTAAGTAGGTGAAAGGTCTGGTTACAACTCCAGACCTTTTGCATTTGGAATTTGCATTTGAAAGCTCTTGCTGTGAACCAGCAACATGCGGTCAAAGGAGCTCTCATTGCAAGTGAAACAGGCTATCCTTAGGCTGCAAAAAAACATCAGAGAGATAGCAAGAAAATTAGGAGTGGCCAACTCAACAGTTTGGTACATTCTGAGAAAAAAAGAACGCACTGGTGAGCACTGCAACACAAAAAGGCCTGGACATCCACGGAAGACAACAGTGGTGGATGATCATAGGATCCTTTCCATGGTAAAGAAAAACCCCTTCCCAACATCCAGCCAAGTGAAGAACACTCCAGGAGCTAGGCATATCATTATCCAAGTCTGCCATAAAGAGAAGGCTCCACAATAGTAAATAGAGGGGGTTCACCACGAGGTGCAAACCATTAATAAGCCTCAAGATTTGAAAGGTCAGATTAGACTTCGACAAAAAACATAAAAAGCCAGCACAGTTCTGGAACAGCATTTTTTGGACAGAAGAAACTAAGATCAACCTGTAACAGAATGATGGGAAGAAAAAAGTATGGAGAAGGCTTGGAACGTCTCATGATCCGAAGCATACCACATAATCTGTAAAACATGGTGGAGGCAGTGTGATGGCATGGGCATGCATGGATTCCAATGGCACTGGGTCACTAGTGTTTATTGATGATATGACAGAAGGCAGTAGCAGCCGGATCAATTCTGATGTGTATATAGATATATATTGTCTGCTCAGATTCAGCCAAATTCAGCGAAGTTGATTGGACAACACTTCACTTTACAGATGGACAATGACCCAACTAAAATATTGACAAGTTATTAAAAATGAACATTTTATTCATGATTGTGTTAATTTGTCCAATTACGTTTGAGGGACTATGAAAATGGTTGCAATTCCTAAATGCTTAATATGATATTTTTGTTCAACCCCTTGAATTAAAGCTGAATGTATGTTGTTTCATTTCAAATCCACTGTGGTGGCGCACAGTGCCAAAATTATGAAAATTGTGTCAGTGTCTAAATATGTCCGGACCTAACTGTATTTAATTATTATCAACCAAAGTTTTTTTATATATAGTTTTTTATTGGTTTAAATTTTTTCTTACTGCTGGTGGGTCTTGATCCCGAAACAAGTTAACCTTGGGTTGGGACCGCACAGCTGGTCCAAGATTGTACCAGTTGTTTGTTTTTATTTTCCCACCATGAATCCCTTTTTGATCTGAGAAAGCCATCCAACATATCAGAAGTTGCAATTACTATGTGCTGGTTTGTGAAAATGAGGTGCGTGCTAAATTTTGGTTTGTAAATTTCTCTCTGGCAGAAGATTACAGGACAGAGCTTGCTTCTCTTTAGCAAGCAACCATTATCTTTGTGGGAGCTCCTGCAGCAAAAAAGACAGACGTTTTTCATTTGCACTCATCACTGAATGGATCACCGTCAGAGAGCAGGGCAGGTAAAGCGTTTCAAGAGAAGCATTTTGCCCCGCTGACATTTTGTCCCCACTGGCACAGGGCTCCGACCATGGAAGCACCTGTAGAAGCTTAAAATAAATTAGCATTGCAGTTCAGACAGGAAACCGAGTGAGTATTGGTTAGCGATGTGTCAGCTGACGTCGGGGATTACTCCTATCAGATTCCATGATGGCTATTTAATCATCAGGTTACTCACTCAGTCTGATGTGTGCTGGTCTTACATTCCTGTGCGAATCCACCCACTACCCCTGCCTCCGCCTGTTTGGTTCTGTGTTCTTTTCATGGGGGGCATCGGTACTGCGTACCTTACTCATTGCTTATAGGGATTGCTATTAATGATATTATGGTGTTAATATCGTTATTAGTATTATCATATACACAATCATGTGATGGCAGTGAGTTACCCCAGAGGAGCAGAACCTAACACCAAGATATGTAAAGGATTGTTGTGCATGACTCCAATAAATGGTTAAAGTAATACTTGGCGTTTTCTGTCTAAACTGCCTTCTGTATCTACAACTCAGCTTACAGAGATACTGAGACAGAGTGTTGTGGGAGCAAGGAGTTGAGCGTTCCCAGTTTGACTGGATCGTGGTGTGACGTAGGAGTGAGACAGAAAGCTGGATCTCAAAATTGCTCTAGTACTGCTCTGAGTAGCATTCACTTCACGTGGTCAGGTAATGCCTGGCCCACATACATTTGTAGAATATGTGCATGTTTCAGCTTGTTGATTAAGCTGTCATTTAGTTTGCTATATACTTTCATTAAAAAAAATCATGAAACACAGGTGAAATGAAGGTAATTTACAGAGATTAAGAAGACAAAGAGCAAGTTTACAATGAGACTTATTCTGATGTTCATTTAAGAGCCTATTCATTCATGTGTATTTACAGAGAACGAGAATTTGGAGCTGCAGTAATTTCTGCTTTGATTAGAGGATTTTAGCAGAGTGTTTGGGAAACATGCGGAATGGGGGAGCGATGACCGGGATTTCAGTTTCAACTCCTTTCACATACTCTGATGTAGAGTGAGGCCATTTTACTTTACTGTGAGTGATCCAGATCAAGTGAAGAGAGCTGCGATCTCAAGCTGCCCAGATCTCAGGTCTTGGACAAACGGTAGGTGTTCCATGGGACATTATTTTAGGTAGCGCCATCATAAAAAATATTGCAATTCCCTGGGAGAAAAAAACACTATTATCTTGGGATTCCATCGTTGTCCATTAGGGATCGAATTACATTATGAAATTCATCTCTAAGTAGTTGGAACCTCATTTTACGAAGCTGATTGAGTCTCTAATAGACAACAGACTAAGAGTAAACCAATCATTTCTGGACTTTACCTTCACTTGACTGTGGTACTGAACACTTCATTATACTTTTAGCATTTTATAATTGGTTACAGTGTTACTGCAATTCCATAATAGAAACATTTAGACAATTTGTGTTTTAAGCAGCAATTTTGCAACATTGATGGATTCTGATTGGTTCTGTTTTTATATCTATTCCTCTTCAATTCACAAACAGTACATGAGTAGCAATTGTGCAATTCAGGGTAATCCCTTGGTTTATAGGAGGTTCCATTTATGCTCAGCATAGACCTTGAATGTCTCTCTAGTGTGCAAAAATCAAGCTCAGATGCACATGTTCTTATTGTACCTTTAGGCTTAAATAGGGGTCAAAGTTGTCTCAGCAGGAAACCATTGTTCTCCCTCAGAAATGCTACACTAACCTTGATCAGTGTTACTCTAGGCTAAATGCTGAGAAATAACAAATATTGATCCTTACTGGGATGTCTTTTTCCTCTCTCACCCCTTCTCTTGAATTTGTTAAGATCAATCAGTGGATTCTTGAAAAATCGATGCACTTGACTGTCACTACTAGACTCAATTTTGAAATGTTAGAATGGGACAATGACTGTAACTTTGTCCATACCAAAATATGGTCTGTGTTGACACATACAAATGCAGTGGTATAAGTCTGTAACATAACAAAATGCAGAAAAAGTGAAGGGATCTGAATATTTTCCAAATGCACTGTTAGGAATATTGCCAAGTGACCAACATCTTTTGAGGATCAATTCATTTTAGAGTTTACTTAGCTGAACATAAATGTTCTGCATTTTACTTTGAGTCATGCATGTTTCCAATCCATTGCTTTCTACCTCAATACAGATAGTACAATTATACATTAAAACGTACAGTCTGTCAGATTTGTCATCCTATCTGATTAATTACTCCCGTAATAATTTGAACTTGGAATATTGATTTAGAAAATAAACATAACCTAAAGAAGAATGGCTCATTAGCTTACACTATTGCTTGTGTTCTTCTTGTCATGGAAGACTCGTTGCATCAAAATATATATATTGATTTATTGTCACAGTGGACAAGCCAAGTGTTGATTTGTCAAGCAAAGTTTTATTTACATACAAGGGAGAGAAAACCAAAACTATTATACCCAATGCCAGGCTGAGCGAGCAGTCAAGTTCCAAGTGCACTATTTTACACCTAAGTGGCATTTTATGGCTGCTGACATCAACACAAATTTAATTAAGCAATTCAACTGGTTTTCTGCAGAGGAGTAAGGAATCTAGGCTAGCACCCTAAACGTCCATATAGGCTGGCATCCAGCCTGATATATAAATTTTTCATAGTACATGGGGAGTTCATGCTAAAGTTCTTCAATTCAACCATTGTTGGTGCACATTTAGACATTTTGTAAATAAGTATTCACGATCAGCCCAAATAATTGGGAGAGGAGATGTTTGATTGACATTGTCGTAAATGACAGGGCCAGTGATATCCAGACTGCACTTCCCTTAGGCCCTACCTCTACAGCTTCAGCGTCCAAGCCAGTGACGCCGACAGGGGGGGACAACCGTGAACTTTGTCCCGGGCCCAGGCTGGGGGGTGGGGGCATTTGGTTGGCTTAAATATAATTATTAATTTGTCAGTCAATGTTAGTATGTTACTAATGTTAGTAATAGTATTCAGTGCTATCGAGAAGGTTAACAAGGTTATTAAACAGCAGAATTGCATTGATGAAGGGATTCATGTTTTTTACTCTGCTGTTTTTTTTATACAGCATTATGATTAAACCCTTTTATGTTGGTGTTAGAGTGATACACTAACACCAACAGCAAATCAGGGTGATACCCTAAACACCAGTGCCAACATAACTTTGTTAAAGCTGCACTAGATAGGATTTATTCAGTAAAAAAAAATTGCTAGTGGAATGTCATTTTATCATTTTTGGAGCACGCCGCTGCTTCCCAGCAAATCCCGTTCCAACCATTCACCTTCTGCGAGGCAGGCTTTCCTCCTTGGCTTATTTTGTGAACACGCATTTTACCTGAATGATATTATATATAGCATGAGAATGCCGTAAGGAGCGAAGTTTGCTTACTGTAAGAAACTATAATGGCAGCTAGAGACCAGGACAACAGTCAGTTCCTCCCTTGTCTACTACAGCATACACTACGAAAACGGCAAAGCGAAAGAAGACTTAGACCAACTATCTGTAGCTAGCTACCAGGAACCCTAAGCTAACGTTAGCAAAGCTAAGAAAAACGTTGCCGAACTCTGAGTTAGTGCTTTTATTGGAATAGGCAATTCCATTGTTCATATTTTCATTCAGAACGTGATTCTCTATCGGGCATTGGTGCGGAACCGCTTTCTGACAGGTGAGTAATTGCAAAATGCTGTAACTGTTTTTTTTTTACTGAAAAAATCCTACATAGTGCAGCTTAAAAAATGTTCAAATTTAACCAATAAATTTGTCTAACTACCGTACTGTAACTATCTGGCTAAAACATTGCCACCATGCGACCAAAACTAGGAGCACAGAAATGGAAGGACAAATCTAAAAGAGAACGTCTAAATATGTGTAGCAGTGAAGTAATGGCTGATTGGGACTGAGTATGTGATGAATTAAAAAGATGTGACATAATTAATTACCTGTGTTGAAAACAAAGAGATTTGAATGTGGCCTAGTTATGAATTAAAACATTAAACAATAAAACGTTTATGACCTGTTTTTTGGACAGTAATATAATTACTATAAATTTATTTTTTGGCCCGTGGTTTGGGTCCTAAACGTTAAATTCTGACCCGGGCCCTGTCATTCCTGTTGGCGTCCCTGGTCCAAGCCCAAGGCCAACTGCTCCAATAACAGCCTGTCCAAGCATTATTGCTCTATTCACTCTTTAATTGCTCTATTCACAGCCCACCCCATCACTAGCCAATCCTACTCAAGCTAAGCCAGACCCCACTTAAACAGCCATTGTTCAAGATCAGCCAGTGTTCTCTCTACTCATTGAATCATGATCAGCCGGTGTACTCACATTTGCAGAAGATATCATCACTTTGTACAGTTTGAGTTTCATTTATCACAGTTTGCAGATTTACAATAGGTGCAATAATAAAGAATTTGTAATTGGAGGAAGATTTTATGTTTTAAACCAATGTACACAATTTAACTCTAGTAACATATGGACATTCACTTAAGTTCATAGTTTTTTGCTATATAAATGTTTTTGGTATGCTAGTGTCACTAACTTGGTTAGGCTGGTGACTGGATTAAAATCCCATTCCTATCCAAATAGTTGGCTGACTTGTAAACAGTTACCTAACTACCAAATGTAACTATACACTGCGTGCACAATTATTAGGCAAATCGTATTGCTCAAGATTTATTTTATTGTTGAAAAACACAATGCTCTCAGTCAATCCAAAATATCATTAAACCTCAATCTTGAATGTTTAACAAAGGAAAAGTGCACAATTATTAGGCAACAATTAGTGTGCACAATTATTAGGCAACTAAATTACAAAAATAATTTCTTCAACTCACTTGTACAAAATTCTAAATTTTTAGAGTAAGTGCAACAAATAAGTAACACAAAATGAAAATAAAATAACATTTCTGGACTTTCAAAAATATTCTGTGACCAATATAGCCACCCTTCTTTTCAGTAACTGCCATGAGCCTTCCATCCATGCAGTCTGTCAGTTTCTTGATCTGTTCACGATCAACTTTCGCTGAAGCAGCAACCACTGTCTCCCAAATGCTGTTCAAAGAGGTGTATTGTCCTTCCTGACTGTAAATCTCACGTTTGAGAAGGGTCCACAAGTTCTCAATAGAATTTAAGTCAGGTGAGGAAGGGGGCCAGGTCATTGTTCTGGCATCTTTGAGCCCCTTGCTTGCTAGCCAAGCAGTGGAGTACTTTGATGCATGTGATGGAGCATTGTCCTGCATAAAGAACATGGCCTTCTTGAATGCTGAGGACTTCTTCCTGTACCACTGCTTGAAGAAAGTATTTTCCAGAAACTGGCAGTAGGTATGGGAGTTGAGTTTCAGTCCATTTTCAACCCGAAAAAGTCCAACAACCTCATCCTTAATGATTGCAGCCCATACCAGTACCCCTCCTCCACCTTGCTGTCGCCTGACTCGAAGTGGTGCCCTGTGTCCATTAGTGATGGCCACAGGCCCATCCATCTGGTCCATCAAGAGTCACTCTCATTTCATCTGTCCATAAAACCTTTGAAATATTTGTCTTCAGGTATTTCTTTTCCCAATCTATACGCTTCAACTTGTGAATCTTATTCAGTGGTGGTCTTCTTTCAGCCTTCTTGACCTTGGCCATGTCTCTGAGCACTTGACACCTTGTACTTCTGGACACACCAGATAGGTTGCAGTTCTAGGATATGGTGGCACTGGAGGATAATGGGTTCCTAGTAGCTTCACGTTTCATTCTTCTCAAGTCGTTTGCAGTTAATTTGCGTCTTTTCTTCTCCATGCATTTTTTGCACCCCAGTTGACTATTCGCAACCAAACGTTTGAGTGTCCGGTGGTCACGCCTCAATAGTTTAGCTATTTTAAGAGTGTTGTATCCGTCTGAAAGACATTTTATAATTTAGAACTTTTCAGTGTCAGTTAAATCTCTTTATTGGCCCATTTTACCTGAGGTCATGAAGCTGCCTAATAATTATGCATACCTTGATATAAGGTGTTATTCACTGTTGCCACACCCTCCCTCATTACACAAATACATATCACATGAAAATGATTCAATCCAATGAGCATTCAAGTTTATATGGTTTGGAGTTGGAAAATGTGCATAGAAATAATCATCCAATCAGAATACTCACTTGCCTAATAATTGTGCACGCAGTGTATTGTAGTCTTTGTTGTGGAAGGCTTACTATTATAAATTAGTTAACATACATATTTTAAACAACCACAAACATGTTGGCTGACATTATTAACTACTGTCAGCTGTTTCTTTGTTTTGATGGTAAACCAAAAGAGATAAGTAGCCAGAGAAAAACCTGCATTCCAGAATGTGTCTTTTTGTGGCACCTAAATACATCCTTTCACAAGCTGCAAAGCTTGTGGTATTTATTTATTTATTTAACCATTATGTAAATAGGAAAATCAAGCTGAGACCAAGGTCTATTTTACCGCTGAGCCCTGTGTTAGAGAAAGTACATTTAAAGGAAGGAAAGGAAGCATACACATTAAGAATAGCAGTTGCAGTTCACAGTGAAAGGATTTGTACCAAACATTTGAGCTGCTTTATAGGCACCGGGATTTCTAACTTAAGTTCATTTTGCAAGCCATTCCAAGAATATGGGGTATGGTAGTCAAAAGCTCTTTTACGTGACTTGTGTGAAATTATCGTATGAATGTACGCTTTGTTATAAGTTAAATGTATTTAGATAACAACAGAACATCAGTTTGTATTTGTTTGCAGGAAATCACGTTCACAGGAAATCACGTTTGGTCAAAGCTCGCAACAGTAATTAGCCGTCACGCTTTCTGTATAAATTTTGTGATGAGATGACAAAGGAAACATCCATGAGACTGCCGATACTGCGATACCATTCAATAAATTATTGCATTATTCTCTCCCTTGGCTTGACGGGTACGTTATTAACAAAAGTAACCACTATACAATAATGTCTGTATTCCTACACTCAGAATAAGCCGTTGGTGTGTCTAGTACTAGCAAGTCTTGTCAGCCCATCTGATTAACTGCTGTTTTTACAATGAAATTCTGTGGTGAGACATTTCTGTAAGATATATACATATATCAGCTCTATAATAGACTGAATCTATAGGATTCAGTACTGAAGCAGAAACATGCATGCATGTATATCACATAACCATAATCTAGCGATGACATAAAAGTGGATTTCACAACTGAATTTCAATGTAGAGAGGCATGATATATTTTAAAAAAATAAACCAATTCTAACCCTTATGTTCTTAACCAGTTCTGAAATGTGATTTTTAAATGAAAGCTTGTCATCCTACCAGATTCCAAGGTATTTGTATGAGGTAAAATTATCTACAACAGAAATGTCAAGGGTAATAATTCTGAGATCATCTAAAACTAGATTTTGGGACCTTGAGAACTGGAAAAACTTAGTTGTATGTGCATTTAGCACCAACCTAAGATCTACAAGTTAATTATGTAGGATTTGTAAATCAGACTGTATGTGTGCAAAGACTTGTGCGGCAGTGGGAGCCGATGTGTATGAACATCAGCATAAAAATCTAAGTTTCTCACCAAATTACCGATATCACTAATTCACAGCCAAATCAATAACCGACATAAAATTGAACCCTGGGGAACTCCTGTCAACCTCATCTCTTATAATACCCTGAGTTATTTCGCTCTGATTATTCTGAATCCACAACCAGGTGTCCATGGCTAGGCCTAATTAGGGCAGTGTCTTCAACAAGATGGAGTGATCAACTGTACTAAAAGCCCAAAAGCCTTTGACTGGTCAGTAAATAAAGCAACACAATGTTATTTCTCATCCTAGGCTTTGGCAATGTCATTAACAACTAATGCAGTTGCTGTAATAGTACTATGCCCTGATAGAAAACAAGAATGATATCTTTTCAAAATGCAATTTTTCAGTAAAAAGGAGACAACTGTATGTTTACTTAATATTTTAGCAAACCAGATAGTTCAGATATAGGACATTATTATCTAGGTCACTAGTATCCCCACAATTATGTAGTGGCAGCACACTGGCAATTTTCCGGAGTTTAGGAATGACCCCAGATATGACAGTAAGGTTGAAAATGTGTTAGAGCTCTGGAGATGAAGGGAGCTGCAGTAGCCAAGCTGGATCAAATCCTGTGGATTTCCTGATGTTGATTCCGAACAAAGCATCTTCAACTTATTTTTCTGTGAACAGACTCAGTCTAAAATTTTGGCTGTTACCAACCGTGTTCCCTAAGGATTTCTCTATTTTTATTTATTGTTTTTTTTCATTTGAAGTAGGCAATTACGTTTTATCAATAAGATGGCCTGCAGCAATGAAGCGGTGATTGAAGGCCTCAACAATAACATGTTTACCAGTAATAGGTCCAGAGTCCAAGAAGATATCTTGCGGTACTGTTGTTCTGTGTTTTTACAGTTTTCCAGAATTGTCTGGATTCCCTTTACATAATAGTCTGATTTTGCCTTTTTGACTAGCTTTATGCATACTTTGTTAATTGTTTGAAATGTCTGCCAGTTTAAATTAGATTCTAATTTAGCCTTGGCCGATGAAGGGTTACACAAGCTACTCTCTGCAATGTTCTGTGTATCACTCATGGACTGTAGACATAGTTAGATAAATGTAATAGATAACTAGCCGATCTGATTTTCAAATGCCCTGATATCTTTAGAACGAAGCTGGCAAAGATGAGGTAAGTTAGTCAAAACCAATACATTTTCCAAAATAAAAGTCTTTGGGTGTCTTTCTCACCACATTTAGTTGAAAAGTAGGGAACTGGCACCAAAATTGTGAAGTATCCTTTAAGGTTTAATTAATTCCAGATTTTGAGTATATTTTTAATCAAATAAAACTATATAAGGGATTGGTATCCTTCAAAATTGCCCTTCAATTAAATAAAACTAGGTAGTATTGGGCTACATATCAAAACAAGCCTTTCTCACAATAACAATTGACAATATTACGTCAAACGCCTACCACTAGTATTTAAATGTATCTAAAATGTTTCAACTAGGCTTTATTGCTTCAACATTTGGCATTGCACTCTGTTTAATTGTCTGTGTATTTTTTGGAGGTACATTTTTTGATCCTTCAATTTCATGTATATTGAAAAGGCAGCAATTTTGGATGCAATCATGGAAAATGGATATGGCTATTGTTTTTTATCATGCCTGGCCAATTAAAGGAAAAGATAGTGCTGATTAAGTCACTGGCAAATTATACATAACGAACTTGATTGAAAGACCAGGGACAGTTGCCATGGCATTTAAGCAACTTAAGGAACGGAGCTGTTGCAGGTTGCAGGAAGAGACATTTTTTGCATGTGACATCTTGACAAAAGCATCTTTCCATGGAAACCCATTAAGTTACTACCCTGCAGTCTGTTTAGCGAGCTAACGTTCCACTCCACAACATTTCTTATCAACGGATTTTCTCAGAAAATGCATTCGACTCAGAAACAAATGCTGAATAATGATCATCAACCGTGATCAACTGAATATGAATGTTTTATACCCTCACTATTGACTACTGAAATTCACAATTCATTACCCAAATGTTATGTTTGTTTATTGTTATTATGTGATGATGGAATAGCATCCAGTGATTCACTCTACCCTTTGAATCCTTCAGCCAATCAATACTGCGTCCATGTGGTTTGACTGCAGATGAAATCTAAGTCGGGTCTTTGGGACAGGGGCAGAGAGGCACACAAACCACAACGCCATTGAATAACCTGTAATAATAGCTGTATGCAAGACTGGATGTCTGATGACATCCGCTAAGGGATTCCATATGGAGAAGTGAGTCTATACATTTCAAAATATAGGTATATAATTGGTTGTATTCTTAACAGTTATCTAAGATGAAGCACATCAGAAATGATTTGTAAACAAACAATAATTGTATACTGTTTTTATACCGTTTTAATGGCAGATGACGTTTGCATATTCTCTGTCCACCTCATAGTGAAATGGTATTTTCTATGAATGGCAGAGCTAATGTTTCATTGGTATTGAAACTTGAAACAAAACTCAACAAAACCACTATGAAATAGTAATTGATTCTGGAGAAAGGGCGCCATTTATTGAATAACTCCTATACTCATATCTTGCGTTATCATCGGATTCAGTTCATGCATTTTCTTCCACAAAAACAAGCAATGTCTGTGGACTGGATATATAAAACAACTAGTTTTTAATGGAAAAAATAATGTATTAATTCATATGCAGTGCACATGCACTAGCATTACTGTATGATAAAGGATGTGTAGTGTATCCTACGCCACCCACACAAAAACATCAATATAGGGAATATAAGAGAAATGCAATTACTTCGCATCAGATTTGTATTTGTAGGCCTACAGCATTTGTAGGCCTACAGTGTGAGGATTATGAAATCCAAGGATCCAATTAGAATAATCCCCTTTCACAACACAGTCCCAGTCAATCTCTGTCTATGCCAGCGTCTACCACACTGGGAATATATATGTGAACATTACAGGGTCTAAAGATCAGCTTGGATATATGCATTTCAACATGTTATGTGTTAGTAATTCAGATGATTTATCGAAAAACTCAAACGAGAAAAAAGCACACTAAAAGATAATGTCTGTAAACATAGTGTTTATATGGTTGTTATAAACACTATGGATAGGTTCATTTTCATTCATTGTTTTTACATATATCTAGTTTTATATAATTTGATAGCACAGTAATAGGAACTAATACATTGTCAGTTTTCATTGAATCTCTGCTTCCCTCAAAAATATATCTAAATTACTTTAGAGCAATACTGTCATATGTCTGCAAATACGTAGTGATATGCATATGTATTGTGTTATCTGTGCTCGTGCCACTCAATCTAGGAAGACTGACCTTTAAAGAGACTAGTGTAACTCACCTGTCACAATGGGAGTAACATGAACTATCTGATCAAAACATACATTGGACATATATACTTGACACACTGACACAACACATGCTTGCTCTTAATTTTCTGTCTGTGCCTTTCCCTACCTATTTCTCGATTTCTCTCTCTCTCTGAAGCATATATGAATGTAGAAACACCCAGATAATACCACTTTACTTTAGCTTTAGTGATCATTGTCTATGCTCCACTAGCCGCGATGACCTTCGATATATGTGCAACCTTTAGTGGTGACCTCATCTATTCCACTGAAACTCTTTGAGGCTATTATAGAGACACATGAACCAGCGGGATCATATAATCTGGAATATTACCTCAACAACATATAATTACACATTTTACGTAACATGCAATCATCATATAACCACTCTTACTAGACTGCCCCTGAATTAACAATACACAGCAAAAGCCTACTGCATGTTCTGTAGCTGCTCTTGCTCTACTGAAGAAATCAGCAAACACAATAGTTGGTTTACTAATGCTGGTTTTGCTGCTGACCAACCTTTGCTGGGTTTTTGCTGGTGTCTTAATTTTACTTGTGCTGTTTCTGAGTTTAGTTACCCTGTACCACATTTTTGTTTGGCGTCTTCCCTGTTTTTATTGTTGGGACCGGCATTTTGAGGTATTTCTAATGACCAGCCATCTATGCGTTTTTGCTGCTGACCAGCATGTGCATGCTCACTTGCAATTTGTTGTTTATTTCATTTAGTAATTCATCAGGAGTGGGAATATTCAACAATTAATGATGGCTGGCTTGCAAAAGAACTGTTCTTTTTGGTGAACATTTAGGTCATTTAGCATACAATCTAATCCAGAGCAACTTTTGTCGGTAAGCGAGTCATTACTAGTCTTCATCTAGTCCACACATGCATGTACATTTATTTCTTATATGTTTTTGGTCATCTAATAATTTTGGTAATCTAATAATTAAGTCCAACATTTAGTGCAATTTACATATTACGACCTGACACATGTGCTGGCAAGCAACTTTACATTGTTGTTTTTTTTTTTTTAATGGTTTTACAACATTTTCAAGTGTTATTTGACATTTTAGACATTTTAGAGTTCCCTGCTTACTGAAGCACCAACAAAACTCATTCAGAATACCTACTAGAAATTGATAGAAAGATAAATAAACATGAATAACCCATCTAGAATGGAACCACCATTTCAATATCATGTCCAACTAACAGATGGGATTATTTTACACATTTGTTTCATCTTTGTCTAGTATAACTTCATGACATAATTCATGACTTCATAACTTCAACCAAAGTATGTTTACACACAACAAACAAAAATGATACAGAACAGAAAATTAACTACAGCCATGTATCTCTGTCCCACACAGCGACAAAAATGAGATTGGTTAGTTTGGCTATCTGTAAAGAAATGTGCAGGGTGTAGGTTAAGCCTGCTGCCACAAGTGGATCAGAAAAAGTTACCCTCCCTCTCTCTTGCCCTCTAATTCCTCCTAGACACATATGTCTTCAGTCTGTTTGTTCACTCATCATGCCTCGCTCACCCTTCTCTCTTGAAACATGTTGTGTGAATCAGGATCCATAGCTTGACAGTTACTATTGTCGTAGTTACTGGGCTATAAGTATATTCTTTTACTCATGTCTAGGCCTTTTAACAAAGTGATACATCAGTAGGAACTAAAATGAAAACTGTAAGTACTTCATTTTCAATGTATGCTCAGGTATAAGTGTCGAGAGAGAATGGTTTGCTCCTCTCAAATGTGAAACAATATATGGGGCAAACACATTAATCAATCCAAAAACGGTAAGCCACAGTAGGCTGCCCTGCATAATTTACTGTAGGTTATTATATTTTGTCTATAATTGAATAGGACTAAACCATGTGCACTTTTCAGCTCTCGGAATAATGTATTCCCTTTGATCAATTCCTGAATAAGGAACACAGATGCATTCTAAGATGCGCACTTCATTATAGACTTACAATGACTGGTATTCAAAGCAAACATTCAGATGTTCCGATTCCGTATACCTAGATTTACGAGTAAAAAGTGATTTACAAAAAGAATTGATGAAATAGATACGATTTCAAGTTTGGCCCCAACAGTTGACTCAATGCAACCCCACAAGACATACTGATCACATATACAAGACATGGTCAATGGATGGACTGAAGGCCCACCACATCTCTGACGTTTAGCCCGGAAGTGTCACAGGATGTGGCTGAAACTATTTAAAAAACAACGATAGCCATTTCAGCACTAACCACAATTTGCATGAGGTGTTTGGACTGAGATGATGTGAGTAAATATGGTCAATCAACTGTGCCTTACTGGACCACAGGAATATTTCTGTGTGTGCCCTCATCCACAGTGAGGAAAAAAATAAATGTCAGAGAACCCCTGAGCTAAACAATGCTGGTAACACCAGCTTCACCAGCATTGATCGGCATGGTCACCAGCATGCCAGCACAAGCAGAATGTCAATATTACAGCAAATGGCTGGTCACAAGCAAAAGCAGCTTCACCATTCTAGTCAACTAGCATTATAATCTAGACCATATTATTGGTTAACCAGCTCTTGCAAGGCCACGGACACACACACACACACACACACACACACACACGCAAACTTTTATTTTCTGAGGAAGCTAGCTTCACAATCTAGGAGTAAGAGGAAGCGCTCTCCCGCTGCGAATTGAGACAGATCACAAATGTTCCGAGCTCCTCTGTCGGCATGTGGGCCTCTACTTCAGTTATCTCTCCCACACAAAGTGTTCTTATTCCGGTGGCGTTCATTATGTTCTCCCACCCGCCACCACAGCCAGACGTTTTAGCAAGAAAATGGCTCAGGGTTCTCCAGCAGCTCAAATTTAAGCATACAATTGACATTTTCTGCTAGCTACATTATTATTTTAACACACACACACACACAAACACACACATTCAAACTATACAATAAGAGACAACATTAGGAAAAATATGGAAATAACTCAATGAATATTTCAAAGCCTTGTTCTGTTGCTTCGACAGCTATTTGAAATACTGTATATCTAATGCTGTTCAGAAAAAAAAAGACGTAAGTTTACACTTTTGTTGTAGTTCATTCCCTTGTTTTGCTATGCATGCCGTCATTTCTTGAACATAATGTTATCTGATAGAGACAGAGAAGTGATTAGTAAATTGTGAGGTACAGTGTATCTGGAGGTAATCCAGCTTGTGTGCCTCAATGTCCCGGAGGTCATTTAGGTATTTAAGTCCCAGAGGTCTAAATACAGCAGAATGGATTTGGTGCATTAGGCCTATGGCACTTTTGACTAGGCACCATAGTGGATTGGTTCAAAAGTATGCACTATATAAGGGAGTAGTGTGCGATTTCAGATGCAGATTAAGTCTGAGGAAACACCATCTCATAAGCTCCTTACCTTGTTACCTGGTCATGAACCATTTGTAGGGCAACTCAGAACATGTCTACTTAGTCTAGTTGGTCAACAAGTGGATCTCTTGCCCTCTCAGCCACACTCTCAACAATAAAACATTGTAACATAAGTGCCTTGCTCACAAAGGACATAAATATTTCATGACGTTCAATCAATGCTGCACTTTATGGGGTCAAATTCAGTCTCTATAGCTCTGAAGGACGACTGCATGGCAAATATAATGTCTCGGTAATAGCATAAAACATTAATTCCTGAAAAGCAGCAGTCAGATGACTGCCACACCTCTCAGAAGAGGAGAAAGAGAAAACATAATGTCTTGATGGGGTCAAAGAGAAGTCCAGCAGTTAGAACCATATATTTACCCGATGGGCCTTTATTCAGGCAACCACCACATACCACACATTATGGGTTTTAAATAGTAAGGGCTCTCTAGAGTATTAAGGCCTGAGTCTTAAATCACACCCTATTGTATAGTGTGCTATTATTAAAAATCCACAATCAAAAGGTTCCTGAAAATTGTGTGCGATGTCATGTATTTGCCAATTTGTGCCATGTCATTAAAATCTTTCAATTTCAAATTTGTAATTTCCTGGCTAACTGAGGTATGGTAGTGATTCAACATATAGATTATGCACATAAAATCAACATATTACACATCCAGTCCAGAATGGGAGATTTTTAAATTGTGGAGTATATAGAGGATAGTGTTTAGTTACTGTTAGAGTCCTTCGCAAGCATGTGAAAAATCTTAACCACAAACTCAGAGCTTGCCATCAGGGTCGGCTTTGACATCCCAATCAATATCTTACCCAGAACACTTTGCAGTGTTGTGATACAGCAACACAGACAGGAAGCTGAGAACAGGGTAACTTGAGGAGGTGGGGGTCCTTTATCTCTCAGGTTAGACTGTCTCCTAAGCACCCTATTTACAACAATAAAAGGGGAGGGGGTGTCTTAGTTTTGTTCCTATCCCATTTCTGCACTGAAGAGAACCATGTTTCTCACTTCATTGAATAAATATATGATGATACACTTGGGGTTCTTTATTACACCAAAGGTTTATTTAGTGCTTTGATCAGATTATTCCCAAATAAGAATTTTAATTTGAAATGGTTAATTTGAAAAGTTCCAACACTAATTGTTGAGCCACGGATCATTAAAATGTTACTGGAGTGGTATGTGAAGATACCTTGCCCTGTCCATATTTCGATACAACTTGGCCTAAAGCATGCTGGTTTTCATATCATATTATGGGCACTATACCCTGCCCTTAGTTATCCTTTCACTAACTAGCACCTTTTTTATGAGTAGTCCATGTTGACAAAAATTGACCTTGATTCTGACAGATTTGGCAGATTTTTGCCGTTTACATTCAGAGATCACAGGAGATTAGTCCACTCAACATTCTAGAATCCTGTAAGGCTAGTGACAGTCAAGACGTGCTGCCATGTGGTTAATGTGCAAAGAGATTATTCTCACATGCTCTTACAAAATTTGCATGAATGGACAGTGTACAAAGGTCCTCAACCATTGAATTACAATTAACAACTTAAACTGGCAAAACACCTGGAGTGATGGGTGGCACAAATAAACAGAATTCTGAAACTTAGAGTAACCATATAATGTTTTTTGTATGTAGCATTTGCATAACATTCAGATAGGGATGGTGGAGTGGAAAATAACAGGATTATTTTTTGACAACTATACCTACAGTAAAACAATAAAACCATTCTTTTGAAATTGTTAGACATAATTTTACCCTTAGTAAATAATATATTTCTTTATTATTTGCTTTACTCCACAACACATATAAGCATTTGTCAGATTCAGCCATTAAAAGAGTTAATGTTTCTTTAGGTTTAGCTAAATCAGAAAGAACTCTATTACAGTCTATCCAAACATTTAGGTGAACGAGAAGTCATTTTGTGTCTACTGGACTAATTGAGCGTTAGTGATTAGATAGCAACATCTTAATCTCTTACCTCATTAAGCTCTATAATGTGAAAATATTCTTATGCAAGGCAGGGAAAGGATAGCAGCCTGACAGTGTTGACTTTGGAGTCCAATGTTCCAGCAAATTGTGATGATAAATCATGCCTGCATGGCAGTCGGTGGTGACTTGTTGTCTGAGTGGAAACGTATCAAGAGAACAAGCTTAGAAACAACCACTTCAACCAGGGGTTGATGTTAATTCTCTAAGTAATCCCTCCTTATCATCTTAAGGAAATAAATCACATAAAGGGATTTCCTTGGTGTATATTATTTCCAACACGTCTGTTCTATATGGGCCATTTGTCTGTTTCCTTTTGAAATCTGCAAGGATGAGGCTGCAATGTAGGCCCCACTTAGTCGTACATGATGCTATGGTTCATTTTATGACCGATCACTAGAGATTATGTTATTAACCTCAGTTCCCTGAGAGAGGGAGTGAGGTAATGGGTTAACACTCAAAACACCTTAACTCACTTTGCAAGTCTTTGCCCTAATTGACAATTTCTACTAAGACATTTGGAAATGTTTTAAAATGATCATACTATGAATCATTTACTGATTAGATTTTATATTAAGAAATGTTTTAAAAAAAATGTTTTGCTAAAGTGTCCTACATAGAAGCAATAAGTTCAACCTGGAACAAAAAAAAAATGTTTCTCCCTATAACCAGAAAAAGGGAAAAACCCATTCATGCCAAATAATGAATGGTTTCCAATAATACCTGCGGCTGTGAAACAATGAGGTTTCAATACTCACTCCAAAGTCTCAGCCATAGAGACACTGTATGATCCGTTTCATTTAATTCTGTGGATTCTGTGGTGTCTACTCAGTATATCTGCAGTACAGTAGGACCTGCTTTCCACTACCAGACGTCTCCCCATGGCATCCACAGCCATGCCCAGCCACACCTTGCCTGACTTCCAAATGTCAACATATTTTTTATTTAGTGCACTCTTGACCAGGGCCCATAGGGACTTGACACGCAGCCCGTGACTCTACTCTGCTCCATCATTCTCAGTGATCTTCCAGTGGAATGGCCTAGCAGAAATAAGGGGCCAAACAATGAGAATGTCCATCTGGTACTAGGATATCCTTGGGCCTCGAGGTTGGTGAGGTGTCTGCAACACTCATTCAGCTAACACCTCCAAGAGGGCTATAGACTCTCTATGAGTCCTTGGCCAGTACACACAAAGTGGATTCTGGGGCAAGGCAATGCTGCATGTCTGCTTGCTCATTGTGGAAAGGAACAAAAAAATGGATATAAACTGATGTTCTCATAAGGCTTCTTTTTATTTCTTTGGTAATTCATAATTGTGCCTTTGTGTGTTTGTGTACAAATAGAGTCAATAAGGTATGGTTAGTGTAGACTTCTGACTAATGTCTTCTCTTTTTGCAAAAAATTACTTATTTGGACTGAATCCACTGCAATCTTCTGTGCAGTCCCAATACCAGATGGGAGATAAGTATATATTTCTCAGCCCAGAAGAGAAAAAGTAGATCTATGAACTATTAACAAACTTCTCATATAGTCACTAACTATAACCATGACACTCCCCATTTAGAGTTCGAGCGATAACAACTGACTAAGTTATATTTCAGTACACATTCTAAGTCTATGGTCATTATTGGTCAGTTTCTTGTGAAAAATAGTTTTGCTTCCTTCGGGCCAGAGAGATCTATGGTTCAACCATCATCAGAGCCCATTCTCGGAGTGGCTTATATGCTCTATCTCACTTTATTTCACGTTGAAGGTGAGGACATCCTGCAAAGGTGGTTGAAGGTATTTGGCCAGCCCAAACATAGCTGGCCTTTACATATCCCTGTTCTGATTATTACTTTCTCATGGTAATCACATGAAATGTCATCTTCTATGTAAGGTGGACAATCAGGAACCGTATTATGATCGTAAAAGCCATCCTTTGATGCCCTTGCTTTGTTTATCTGATTATGGTTAGTTTAAAATATAATAATATACAATTATTATAGTATGAAATTGCTGTAAGCATGTTCTCTTTTATACAAAGGGATACATTTGGGGATAAATTTGACAATGCATATTAACACAAGAATAGTTAGCATCTTCTGGAGATCTTGGGCGTCTACAAAATGACTCTCACTCCAGTTATACTTTTCGGCCCTTCCATTGTGAACTTTGCTGAAGATTTATATATTTTTGAGACGTTCATGCCTTTTTGATAGAAACAGTTAGGAAAGATATAAAATGAAATATTTGCATAATATTCTTTTCAGTTCCGGCCCAAGTCAAACATTGATTGTAATGAATGTATACTGCTTCCCCCATGATTTAACCCAAAATATGAGTCATTGGCCGTTTATCAATACGCGTTTTTGTCCGAACTTGTGTACTTGTGAACTCGTTTGACGTCATCTTTCATGGCCCAAGTATGGTTCCAATCCAAAGAACGCAAGTTACCAAGTACGCCTAAAATGCCCAGATGTGTACTTGATCCGCCCCTTTTATCGAGGATGCATGGGTTGGTGACTTGTTCAGCGAAAACGCATCTGATATCCCAGAAGTCATTGCAAGAAGTCAGGAAAGCAGGAAAAACTCCACAACTGTAATAAGTTTTAACTTTTCTTATTTCAGGTTAACGGTACCTGTAAATCAGCATCTGAAAAAAAAGAGACGAGAAATGGGCATAGTAGTCGCTGAATATTTGCTTATTTTATTTAAGAAACGGGTAATTTATAAATTTGCTCCTATTTTTCGATCAGCTAGCTAACGTTATTCAGTGCAGTGGAGAGGCTAGTTAACGTTAGCTAAGTTAAGTAATTACAGTACCGGTAGATAGGGTCAGCAAAAATGTCATATGCAAATGTCATATATCATATGATTATGGCTATAGTCTCCATACAATCTTCTGCCGTTCATATTCACATTAATATTTTATTCAGCGACTACGAGGAGGTTACAGCCCTCATAGAGTGGAGGGGTATTGCGCAATAGCCAAGTACACATGTATCTCAATCCAGATAGGCGCGTTGTCTGTCCTCGCGATCTTGCAAGACCGTTCTCGCAAGGACGCTTGGCAAGAACGTTCTTCTCAAGGACACAAGAACGTTCTTAGCGTACTTGGAATTGATAAACAGACATTATTTGTGTTTTGTATTTTTTGTATTCACTTTTGCTGAAGGGTGCCTATACTTGAGTTGACTGTACGTGATGATAACAATTTACTGTAGAAACGTTTGCACAAAAAATGGGAAATCCAAATCTGACAGCAAATGCAAATGCTTTTGGGATTTTTGCAAAATGCATTAACTTCATTGTGGACTGATGGTGAACAGGGATGGCAGTATAGTAACAAGATACTCAGTGTGAAAGATCCAATTTAATACTGTACAGTACAAACCAAATAAACAAAAGCCAAACTTCTCAGACTACCATTTCTCTAATTAACTCAAGGAAAATTGTTATGTCCCAAATGGCATGCTATTCCATTTCCAAAAGTAATGCACCATACAGCAGAAAGTCTGCCATTTGAGATACAACCTATAAAGCACCTCCAGATGAACCCCTTTCCAGTGGAAAGCCTAACTGCAAACAACCTCCAAGATAATGGCGTATCTTGACAGTGTGCATAGAGGGTACAGGAAATAATAAATTAATAAAAAGGACTTTGATAAGTGGTTTTCCACAGCAAAGATAAGGGTCACACACTTTGGAATAAGTAAGAGATTGATGCTTGCCAATTTCTAGAGTTAACACACAGCCAAGCTTTTTTCGCTTCTTTGTGGTTGCTCTTTCTATTCATTGTGTCACATTATTCTGAGATGAGTAGCTATGGGTTAAAAGGGACTGTGGAATCCCTAATGCTTTTTTTTCAAAATGCTCACCACATTATTATACTTTCTGAAATGCTCTTAAACCTGGAAAGGCCACGCCTCATTGGACCCTCCAATGACTAGTCAATTTCACACAAACAATGTAATAGTCTAAGCATGTTAAATACTTGCAATTGTAAACAATTATAATTTTGTCATGTAAATAAGTCTTAAGCATAAAAAGGGCTGTAATTCCAACATGGTTCATGGTTCATAGATGCCCTCAAATTTTCAAATTTAAGCTGAGTAAGAAAACAAGTGCTATAAAAGTTATGCAGTCTGACAATTACATGAGGATGCAAATCACATGGGATTTGTGCAAAAAGGCCTGAACAGCTACAGTATGTGCTTCAAATCAGCATCTATGAATTGGTGCACTCTGATGAGATACAAAACATGTAAGTTATTGAGTTATAAATATGCAATAACTATTTATTACCTTAGCATACACAGATGCTAGGCTAACATGGTTGCATTATAAAGTACTTTTTGGACTGATGTGTTTATTCTCTATCAGCACCTAGATCTCACATGCAGGCCATTTGTTTACTCTGTTTGACAAAAAGGAGCAAACGGAAGTATGATATCTGAATGTACTGGCAAGGGGTATTGTTATTTTGGAATCTGGCATGTACGTTAACAAACTGTCATACAAACTGGCTACCGTAGCAGAGGTAAAGTGCCGTCCAAAATTATAGGCAACCCTAGTAAAGATGAGTAAAAAGGGGTTATAAAAAATTCACCTTTTGGTGAATAAGCTTAATGTTACACTTAAATTTTTTTTAAACATCCAACCTTTAATTGATGTAAATGCATTCTAACAAAAAAAACTGCTTATTGGCACCCTTGCCTTCAATACTTTGTACAAACTCCCTTTGCCCAAAAAACAGCACTGAGTCTTGAAGGAACTGGATTTTGACCCTTGTTAGATTAACTCTAAACCCTTTTAACCCTTCTGTTCCTCACTCAAAACCTTCCTTTTCGACTTTTTTGGAAAGGAAAGAAAAAGGTGCAGTGGTCTCTTAATTTTTTCCGAAGCTATGTATAGAAAGTATTACAATTACAGTACAAGTATCAAAGAAAGAAGTTCTCCGGAGATTCAAGATGTTTGCAAGAGCAAAGATGGAGGCAGAAGTGAGGAAAATGCAAGAGCAAAAACAGAGGCAGAAGTGAGAAAAATGCAAGAGAGAGCTCCCCCAAACCCCGCTTTGGATAATATTCCATAACTAAAGTCATGGGGGTTGGTTTACTGACCAAAGGATAACAAACTAGTCTTGAAGAAAAGACCGCTTTATCAATTAGGGACACATTCCGATCTGTTCTGGGGCCATCTCATAAGACAGAGTGGTGTTATCTCGAGAAGCAGGCTAGCTAGGCAATAACAAGCAAACATTTTGTCCCTGCATTCACAGCTTACACAATCATCTCTAAATCATTAACATTCCAATGATTGCCTACTGGAACAGAAATTAAGTACATAGGTATACATGTACATGTCTATACTAAATAATGAAGAATCATTGAACATGTAAATAAACATAGAATTGACATTTTTCGGTTCCTTCAGTCTTCTCCTGTAACATCTAATAAAGTTTAAGAATACAGAGCAAGGAATCTGAGACTGTTGCTCTTTACAGAATCTCTCCAGATCATCCAGAGTCCTGAGACCCTGGGGTCCTCTTATGCACTCTCCTCTTCAGCTCAGTCCACAGGTTTGCAAGGGGGTTTAGGTCAGTGGACTTAATGTAAATGGCCATTTCAGAAGCTTGATTTTGTGTTCAGTAAACCATTCTTGTGTTGATTTGGACGTATGTTTAGGATAATTGTCCTGCTGGGAGATTCAATGATGACCCAGTTTTAGTTTCCTGGCAGAGGCAGCCAGATTCAGATTTAAAATTGCAAGGTATTTCATGGAGTTCATGATGCCATGTACCTTAATAAAGTTTCCAGGGCCTTTGGAGGAAAAACAACCCCACAACATCACAGAACCTCCACCAAAGTTAACAGTGGGGATCAGATTATTTTCAGTATTGCCACATTTCTGTTTAAGCCAATTAATTAATTAATTCAGTAACCACACCTTAATTGGCCTCCAGCTGTGGAAATGTTATTGATTCACAAGATAAATTCACTCTGTGAAGTGAATTGCAAATCAAAAGCTCAACAATGGACCACCAGAACTTAGGAACAAGCGTAATACACAGAACAGGGTATGATTATAAATATATCTGTAGAATACCCCTTGATGCACAGTCAAGGTTATGTTAATCATGTGGCAAACCTGAATATAAAATTGTCCTTTTTGCCTAAATGCAAAGCTTTTGGTGCAAACCGAACTTCACACATCACACAAACAACACAACTACTACTGTGAAGCATGGAGGAGGCAGCATTATGTTATTAGGAAGTCTTTAATCATCCAAGACTGAGACAGTTGTCAGGATAGTAGGGAAAATATTGGATGTACAGAAATGTACGTTAGGAAAACATGCAGCCCTATGCAAGTATGCTTTAACTTGGCATGGATGTTCAGAGACCTATGCCAACTGAATCACAGCTATAATTACTGCCTATTTAGTAACTCAAAAAAGTAGAGACATCTCATTTTAATATTTCAGTTTTGTATAATTAAGTTTAATTTTTCAATTAAAAAAAAATATGTGTAAGTTAGCAATGTAAATTAATTTAAAAAAAAATAATGTGAAAGTTCAAGGCAGTGTATATTTTCTATAGGTAATTTGCTCCATATGACACCATAAAAAAATGTACCAGTTTTGTAACCCTTTAAACTTCAAGGACATATGAGAAGAAGTAGTGTGTAAGCTGCACTGCTAAAGGAGTTAGTGTTTATGTTAATGATCTTGAATTACATTTGCATTGGAAACACATCCCGTGCCCTAAGTTTGCCTTGGAGAACATAAATGTGCAATCAGACATCAATATGCCACCTTGGCAATTGGGGGACGGCATAACACTATTCCCTTAACATACTGATGAGTGGCATCCCTGATTGGAAGCACCTGATGCTTACCAATGCTTTCTTGGTAAAGGCCATATGTAAGATTTTAACTGTACCACTAGCATAAATAGAAGAAATGAACATAAAGACATCTGCAGTTAATGGTTTGAGGTAATGGTTCAAATATTTTTTCTACCAAGTATGTGAGCTATTCCCTAAATAACCTTTATTGAAAATTTGTCTTTCAGGTTGCATTGACTTTTAGTCCCCTTATACTTGAAGTACCACCCCCTACTGTAACCATCCTGGACTAGCAAATATTATTACGGTCTCGTCGGTAAGGGAAGAGGAGACAAGTTGTGGTATTGTTTAAATTCAGTCATGTAAACGTTAGTTGCATGTTTCTACACAGTGTCTTTAAGAACTGTTCTGAAACGTGTATACCTACTCATTGAAAAACATCTGTGTACGCAAAGCAGTAGTAACCTGCTGTATGGTCTGTGCTGAAACACTGAACTTCAGGGGATTTAAATGGAATCGGGATTAACGGTGGAAAGAAATGTATTAAGTGCGACCACACTTCCAATTCTGTTGTTTAAGCATATTTGTGAGATGGGCAACCCTATAAACATCTTTATAGTACCGAAGACCAGACTGTGAGTGACCACGGGAAAAAAAGCAACTGCATAAACCCACAATGTGGGTTTGATTCAGTTTAGCCACTAGTTATTCTCCAATGCGTTTAAACTAAATGTACACATCCATACACACAGTCAGAAGCTCTATTTCTCCTACTCGAAAATACAAAGATGGACAAATGCATGGAATGAAAAAGTTGGGATTTACAACACATCTATATTATTGGCTACATTTCTATTTGGCAACACATTCCTGTGAAGCAGTGCAAATTAATAGGTCCCAGCCTGGTCTAAAACGACAATACCTTCAACCTGAGAAGCGATGTGGAGGTGTCAGGTTGTGAATCTTGGCCTATAAAAGTCATGCCTCCATCAATTCTCCTCAACCTTTTCCAGTCACTGATGCTTTATGCGGCTACACTATGGGGAAAAAACTCTAAATAGGAGCGTTGAATGTTTTCTGTTACACATCTTGGAGATGTAAATTCATAGTGGTTGTAATTCACAATTTCCAGGTGGCTACTGTATGTGTTTTTATTGCAGATTTGAAAATATGATTATCCACATGTTGGGTTGTTCAGAATGCTTGCTTTAGCCATCTGGGTCCATTCGGATATGCTTTTCTTTCTCGTAAATGAAAAACATGAAAGGGTAACTAGTTACTGCATTTGTGTGCAGTAGACATATATACATAGTGTGTCTGGCCTATCCTACATCAGGCCTTATGTAGTGTAGTTAATGATGATCCAAAAGGTAGGCGAAAATCACACACGTTTGTCATTTCTGATTTCTACAAAGCTAAGGTATGGAATTTGTTCTAGGATGGTCATACAGTGGATCATTTAGCAATTAGATTTCAAGTTATGGGACCTACAATATGTAGGTATAAAACAGATCGAAATGCAGCTTGAAGTTGTGAAATAGAGCTTTACTGCTATGGTATGAAGAAAATAATTGAAAACGGTTCCCTCTATGCTTTCAGAATATGTAACTTAGTTTCTAGCTTAAATGATTGGGGTTCAACTTAATTTAAAAACTAAATTAGGGTGTCATTTCAGAGGCAGCCCATCTGTTCAAGCAAGGGTTTCATCCATCCACAAAAAAGCATGGTTGCTGATAACCAAATTCAATATCAACAGAGGAGAGTAGACTAGATTTCACTTCAAATATCAATCATAACTAAATTCAGTATCTATGCATTATGTGGATGTCTTGGCATTCATAATGCGTATCTTGGATATTACTTTTCAAAAATGTTGATAAAATAGAAATTTCATGTGTTCCATTAGTTAGAGTGGGTAACGGTAACCAATGACTCATTTGCACCTATGGGAATTGCATACCATAGAATATAAGCTCATAACACTGATGCCACTCTGCCAACACTACTGTGGTTGGAGGCAGGAGCAGCTAAACTGTATGACATATGCTTGAAAATTGCTATGAAAGGGTTTACAAGCTGCTTGACACTTGAGAGTTGTCATTTCTGTGCTGCAAGGTGTCTGTGTCTTTGTAAACACAGCAAATGAGCAAATTGATGTGCGGCTTGTACCAGAACCTAAGGACTCTTGATTGATATTGACAATTGTTCATGTAATCATTGAAAGGATTATGGAGTAAATCATCTACTTCATGTAATAGCATCAATTAAGTGCTAAGGAGGGTCAGTCTGGGCCAGTCCTTATGTGGGAGACCAGATGGTGCCTGAAATGGTGTTGGAGGACAAGTAGGATGAGATCTCTCTTACATTTAAGAAATGTAGCTGACTCTGAGCAACTTACACACATTATTAACTGCATTATTTTAATACTTCGGAACGTTGTAAATTACGGACATTGTTGGTTAATTACACTCAACACTTACTGAGCTGCAGGTGCACGTGTGAAACTGAAACATTTCTCCCTTGATAAACGTTTTGCTTTTATTGAGAATTTATTTTTGTTTTATCTGTTTTACTTAATTTTTTGGATTTTATTGGTATTTACTTTTTAAACAATACATTTTAAGTATTACTGATTCATCTATTTATTTGATCAATGTATTTAGTTTTTAGTTTGAATCAAAGGGGAGAGAAAATGAGGTCATGTCGCCTCTTGGCTCATCTCTAGATGAATCAGTGAATATGGACAAGATTACAGCAATTAAAGGCAATACTTGTGGTTCATAGATGTTGTGAAAGATTAATTCGACACAACATTAATCTGTGAGAAATGTTGTCAGAACATACAGCAAAAGGAAAGGACTGCCGAGCTGTTAAAGGAACTACAGTACACATCTTGAATGACAATTTTGCGGTCATTACCCGCTCCCAGGAAGCATTTGCAAAAGCAATGCTGACTGGAAAACACTACCATACCAGGATAGACTGCTCAATGCCACTAACGGTGGCCCTCTAGCGTTGACGGTGTCACAGAGCACTTTCCACAACGGGTGCCGCTCTCGGGTTCATCCTGCTCCACTCCCCGTATGCCAGAGTCGGATTATAGCACAAGGGAAGGTCTAAAAAGTTGTCCTCAGTAAATGAACAGAGACAGTCGGATTATGGTCCCTCTGCATTCTCAACAGGGGAGCTAAAGCTTACCAACAGGTTTGCACCTATTGCTCCATCGTCATTAACAGAACCTGTACCGTATTCCAGCACTTCGGTGGAGGGAAGGCCTAGCTCAAACCTAGGTGACAAACGTGGTGATGGGAGTAGCATCATTAGAAACATCAATGTAGGTTATTTCCACCAGATATCAGCAACAATTGCGCAATTATGTATATTAGAGATTAAGAGATTAGTCTTAATTCAAAAGGCCAAATCCCATTTGTAATCAGTGAAATTCATTCAGTGAAATTCAAGTGAAACAGGCCATCCTTTGGCTGCAACCAATCCATCAGAGAGATAGCAGGAACATTAGGAGTGGCCAAATCAACAATTTGGTGCATTCTGAGAAAAAAAGAATGCACTGGTGAGCTCAGCAACACAAAAAGGCCTGGACGTCCACAGAAGACAACAATGGTGGATGATCATAGGATCCTTTCCATGGTAAAGAAAAACCCCTTCACAACATCCAGCCAAGTAAAGAACACTCTCCAGGAGGTAGGCATATCATTATCCAAGTCTACCATAAAAATAAGACTTCACAAGAGCAACACTTGTGGGTTCACCAGAAGGTGCAAACCATTCATAAGCCTCAAGTATAGAAAGGCCAGATTAGACTTTGCCAAAAAGCATCTATAAAAGCCAGTCCAGTTCTGGAACAGCATTCTTTGGACAGATGAAACTTAGATCAACCTGTACCAGAATGATGGGAAGAAAAATTATGAAGAAGGCTTGGAACAACTCATGAGCCGAAGTACACCACATCAAAATGAAAGCTGAAAGTCTGCAGTTTAACTGCATCTGGGTTGTTTCATTTAAAATCCATTGTGCTGGCGTACAGAACCAAAATTATGAAAATGGTCCCAATATTTCTGGACCTAACTGTATGAGGATAACAGTCAGGAATAGATGCAATCCCTAATTTCATTCTGAAATATCTGATGCTATTTGTAAAGGAAATGTGGCATGGGCAAATGCTAGAAAAACAACTTCTAGCTTGAAGTGATACAGTAGACTTTTAAGAAACTGAGAAACCTATGTACAGAACTTATTAGAAAAGCAAAAAGACTGCTATGTAAATACACAATCTAGCTATAATGGACATCCTTCCAAATTCTGGAAATAAGTAAAAAACCCTAAAGAACATTGTTGCAGCCACTTTTCATATATTTAAGCAAGCATTTCAGTCATCCTTAATGTCTGGAAGCCCTCTAATGGACTCCCTCTGCATAACGGTGAGGACACTAGTGTCCTTGATAACAATCTTAGAATGTCTATCCTTTGCTAAAATCCTGGAGGCATTGGTAAATAAAGTTACGTTGCTTTTTGTCCGAAAATTGAATTTTGAAGGGCCAGGACACCGTAGCGTTTGCAGTGGTCACTTAATTTTAACCCTTCTATTCCTCACTCAAAACTTTCCTTTTCAACTTTTTTGGAAAGGAAAGAAAAAGGTTTTTCTAGAGCTGTATATTACAACCAGAATAGTTGCTGTAATTATACTATATCCAGGCCCTTCAAAATTCCATTTTCTGACAAAAAGCAACGTAACTGTCTATTTACCAATGCTTCAAGGATTTTAGCAAAGGATAGAAATTCAGAAGCATTCAGTTTGCAGTGGTCTCTTCATTTTAACCCTTCTGTTCCTCACTCAAAACCTTCTTTTTGACATTTTTGGAAAGGAACGAAAAAGGTGCAGCGGTCTCTTAATTTTTCCTGGAGCTGAATATTTTGAAAGAAAATAAATTAAGCTATGCTACTCCATTTGTTGACCAGTCTAAGGCATTTGACACAGTTGATCACTCAATCTTATTGACAAAGCGGTCTTCATTGAGCCTGGCCAGGGCACTTTCCTTTGATTTCAAAATAACCTTAGTGACAGATCATAGGGTATTGTAGCTGATGGAATTAAATCTACATTTATTGTATTCCACAAAAGAGTTAAACAGGATTACATTTTGGTTCCTATATGGTTCACTCTATATATTAATGAAATCTGTAACTCGAAGACATACTTTTCGCTACAAGATTATGGTGTTATAATATATATGCATGCCTCAGCTTCTGTACTCAAATATCGGGATGCAGTTTATCATTCGTCTTTGCGTTTTATCAGTGGTGCACGTTTTCGCACAATGTGTGTTGTACTCTTCAGCAGTTACCAGGATAGTACTGGAGATACTGCAGCCCTACAGTATTTAGAGGTGGGTAGAATTGCTTTTGAATATTTTACCCCACACTCATGGAATCACTGGCGAAGCCAGAGGGGTGTCTGGGGTGGCACTGGACACCCCTGACATCTGATTGGCCACCCGGTTGCCATCACAAAATGTAATTCTCTACTGGCAGTTTGATGCTGATTGACTCTCATTTTACCTCTTGTTGAAAGAAGCATTTATTTTCACATTTGGTGGCACATTTCTCAAATCAAGGAAGGGAGAATATTAATGTTGGTTGCGAGATACAGAGGAAAAAGAATAAGGAGAACATACAGAAGAAGAGAGAATATTTCCACAGCTGTAAAAGCTCTTTTCGTGATTGGCGAAAGCATCATATTTAAAGTAAGTTTTAAGGTTTAGCATCAGGTTTAGGATTCCTGGACAACTTTTACGGAAGTTGAGTTGATGCTTTAGTTAACATTAGATCTTTTGCTCCATTATCAGATAAGAGAGATCAGTTACCAATTTAGCTTGATGTTTACATCTGTGCTAGTAACACATGCGTGTACAGTGCAGTGTTGTATGTTACAGTATATAAATGTTTAGTTCATGTGGGGTATCTAGTAGACTACAGCTGTCAGTGTTCAGCAAGTTAACATTTAGCAATTTAAAATCCATTAACTCTATTAGATTTTTGTACTTGAACTCAAAATGAACATTTTTTATTATCAATCTGTCAACGCTACTCAAAAGATCACCACAATTTGCAGAGAGTCTGTTTGCTATTGTAAAGGTGTAGGAAATTATAGCTAGCTAAATTACTTACAGTACTGCAGAGTAGTGTTAGCCTAACTGACCTAACTAGTAAGGCTGGTAGTTGATTTTTAAGTACAATTATGGTAATGGGGATTTGTAACAAAGATTGAGATTGGACTAAAAATTGGGTAATTGGATGCTTGGTAGGGATGTGCATTGGACCATAGTTTACTATCCGAATAGCATGTGTTGTTATTCGAATAGTATTCGGTTACCCGAAATAAATGTTTTTCAAAATTACCGATACCACATTATCGCTACTACATAACGCTCGAAGGACGTGGTGTCCTCATGTAACATCGGCTCAATGACCGTTCGTGTGACAAAAAAAGCGACTGCGTGTATGGAGGTGTGTGGTTCACACGCAAAACTACAGAACTAGAAGACAATATTAATCAAGACACAACACCGAGATTATTGTATGGAAGAGTCTAGAGAAGATAGTTAGCTAAGATAGCCAGCTATATGGTATTTGCTTAACTCACCGTTTTCTGCACTCTAAACCGCCTTTCGATTCCACAGCAGAACTTTACGTAGCGTTTTGTGGAAAACTATTTTTTTCCAGAGGTAACATTAATTCAGTAAATATATTCCATCTACCCTTGAATTAGTTGACTTTCATCCACTATGAATGTAAACAACAAACATGTGTGAAGGAGCGCATTTTATAAAAAACGACTTAAAACGGTATACTTTTTTAAATGTCATGGTATATCCTCATATGTAAAAAAATTTCAAATGTTAAAAGAATTTAGAAAAATAACATTCAAGTCTATTTATTTCAACCAAAAAAATACATATATGTATAATACAAATAAAATACGTAAAAAAATGGGGGTTAATTGAACACACACACCTATTCGAATACTAAATAAATTTCGTGTATTCGAATATTCGACTATCTGTGCCCATCCCTAATGCTTGGATGTTTTATTTTTGCACAGGGTCAATTAAACTTAAAAAGAAAGGGAGAGATAGCAGACGTCTATTTAAAAACGCACAAACAGGCAGATCAGGTACAAACAGATCCCAGCCCTTGCATCACCACTGGACCCCAGCACAGCTCCCTACTTGAGGCTAGTCAGAGTGAGTGTGGTCAGACTTCACAAGGACCCAGTCTACCACCACCAAATCAGAGCATCTACCAGGCAGTCAGTCACATGCCCAGCTCAGAATTTAAGTTTAGCTTCATTTTGAAATTGATGATTTTGTCAGATTAGGCCTCACTTTAAAATGTTGATTCATGTGTGTTCTTTTATTGATGGCTGTGGCATTGTTATTGTGATCATACACTAATGGTTTGTGTGTTATTTTAATGAAATAGATGTATCAAGGGATGACACAGAGACCTCTGGCTCTGAGCAAGACAGTGAGCCAGATCTGCCAGGAGATGTCATCGAGCCCCTCCCATCTGCATCAAGCTCCAAAATGACCCAATGGTAGGCCAGCCCTATACTTCAAACTACACATTTTAGTTAGCAGCTGTTTGTGTCATTAGATTAGCTGTTAGACTCATCCATACTCTTTAGATACCAGGACCCCCTGAAGTAGCCTTGGCCATCCCATGTATAAAACTCTAGTTCCTCCACTACCATTCTAAGTGATCTTAAGTGAAATGTTTTAGTGCCTGTAAGACATTTAAAATTTCACATAAATATTTTTTATTGTCAATTGTGATTGCTTTTCTTTATGTATGTTTTATATCCATTATGCATGTATTTTTATTGTTCTAGCACATGGCTCAGCTGTAAAAGAGACCTTGGTCTCGGCAGATTTCTCTCTATGAATAAAGGGTAATGAATAAAATTATCTATTTTTGTTATGTGGAAAAGAGGATAATGTAGAAATGCAAAAGTAAAAGATGATCTGCTCGGCGTGATAATGAGGCCAAATTGTACATTTACCCAGGACACTGGGGTTAACATCCCTCATCGCTGCCCTGGGGATTTAGGATTTGATAAACAGGCCACAGAGAAGAGGTCCACCTACTGGCCATCCAATGCCACTTCCAGAAGCATCTGGTATCCCAACCAGGGACCAGTGAGGAGCGACCGGAAGGGACATTAAACAGGTTTCTTAATTATTCGGTTTGAAGGTCAGTAATGTGGAGAGAATGCAATATTGCTCACATTGACATGGCCGCAGGAAGATGTTTTGATCAGGGAGAGCACGGACAGATGATGCGTGCCCATTGGCCAAACCAATGTGCGTCTCACCAACCGGAAACGGACCATCCGCAAGCAGAAATGACTGATTTTCGGAATGTTGTCGAGGGGGCTGTGGACACCGAAATACAACCTTTACAGTAACCTTTACAGTACTGTATCTAGAATATAAAATCCCCTAATGTATATTTGCTCAGTTACATTGCTTTTCTCAATCCCTTATCTTCTGATTTAATTTAGCCCTACATAATGTATCAACAGCAGAAAATGAATTGAATACTTAATTTCTGTATGTAAATGGGAGACTGAAATGTTCAATCTTATTTCTTGGGAGTTGGCTGGCCCACATCACTCTTATCATCACTGAAGTATTAACTTCAATATAATTTAATGAGTTATTTTCCTTCACATATTTTACTTCACAGTGTGCTTCAGATAGCCATGCTGTATTATTTTGAGCCCAATCTCATTGATTCACTATTTCTTATACAAAACAATGATTGGCCCTGCCAAGGAAAATAATATATATGTTATTTAACTTTTCACACATTTAGTTAACTTTTCACACTTTTTCAAAGTAATGTATTCTTAGTTATTGTGACCATTTACTGATAATAAAATATGATCATGTACAAAGCTATGGCTGGAAAGCATGTTTGCAATTTGATCACACACACGCAAATTTCTTTAATAGCTTTGAAATGGATGAAAGATTAGATACATACTATGCAATGGGCTCTTTCAAAAAGAATATTCTATCGCTTTTAAGTGAAATATTTAATTAGAGCCCTAACCAGAATGAATAATTGACATACAAACATATTGAAATCAAGGTCAAAATGTTATACCACTAATTGTCAATTTAAAGTTTCAGAATAATTCTTTATTTTCCTACTCATTCTCGCATTTATCATTACCACCATGCTAAATCTTACAGGAGTCACATATAAGAGGACTTACAGATGGGATTACCAGAGTGGATCAGAAAGCCTCTTAGCTCCAGCTCCTGCGGCAATACTAGTGCTTTAAAACATTCTGTTAAAATACAATTTATTTGTTAACATGTTGATTCTACTATTGGGATTTTAATGCACAAACTCCACACGAGACCAGGCTGTTGTTTTATTCTGACTTAAACACATTCCACTGATGGATTTTCAACCTCTTACGTCTCAACACAGAGCAAAGCATCAGGCATTTAACCCATGAGTTACAGTATTATGTGATAAGGTGAAAAGGTCTCATTCCCTGGGGTTTGCAACAGATTTTCCCTGTTCAAGTCATCCTGATGGCAACATTCATTTTATCTTGTTATCCTCCCTATTCTATCAATTACATTTGCTTTTAAGACGGTTAAGCCAAATCTAGATGTCCTATCTACTTGGCCTGCAGCAGCTTCTCATGTTATGATAAAACTGAACTCTGCTACTAATTTGTTGTGTGGAAAAGCTGACAGAATGTACTTGTATTGCTGATGGGCTTTTACAGTAGTTAATTTGGACCTTTCAAGCCAAATTGAATAAAACTGTTGTTCTTGTGCATAACAGTAAATTTACCATTGGATACCACAGTTGTGGACATTCATTTCTACTGGAAAACATAAGACATACGACAAACAAACATAAGAGTTTCATGTCTGCCTCAGAGGTTATTGTTAGTACTTACAATTGAATGTCAATTCTCAAAATCTGCATTTTTAAAAACAAGGAGGAAACAATTAAACATTGACCACAGTTGACATTTCATTTGTACATTTGAATTACTCAGTGCCTACAATGGGGGCACTCACTTTTACATAATGGATAATTTCCACCTGTTCAGAGTAACTTACAGTACAGAAATGAGTGGATACGTTTTCATACTTTAATATTTTTTGCCCCCTTGTGAGAATCAAATCCACAAGCACCATGCTTTTACCAAGTGAGCTACAATGAGACCAATCAGATTGGAAATGAAGATGGTGAGTAAGGAATGGGAAAATTGCTAGTTGGTTTTGACAGGTACAACCCAATGAGACCTGATTTTGAGAGAAGTATGGAAAAGTGGATGAGTCCACTCATAATTCTCCAGTTAGGATAATAAGAGACAGTCACCAGTCTGTATCGATTCACTGTGTCTAAAAGACAGGGCAGCAGATCTGAAAGGGCACCGAGGCCCCTGGCCTTCCTGTTCTGACTGTCTTTCTGGCTATTTATCTCGTCGTATTTTCACATAAAAACCCAAGCTACAAATTGCACCTAGCTTATCTACAGTACTCTTTCTTTAGTCTCTTATCACATGATGACTTAACTCTAGTCAGAGGACTGAGGAAAGCAGGGAAGCGTTTGACATCAGGCACATTGATGACAGCCTCTTCTGCAAACACAGCAGCAACGCAGCAGTGATAGCGAAAGGGGCATTCTTAATTACATTAGTAGCCTGGGCTTTTCTGTGTTACTCAATCGCCTTGTTAGAATTGTGCGATCAGACCGCTGTGTTGTGTCTTAGAGACTGGGGCCCGGGGCATCTCAGGGCCGGAGGCTTATTGACATGGAGCACACTGTGCCACTGCAACTGCCAACATGGTGGCCCTGCTGATCTACTGCTGCAGAAAAACAGATGACGATGTTAAAGGACACAGTGGGGATAAGAGGAAAGAGGAGGAGCGGGAGATAGGGGTGTAGTCGGAGCGGGAGTAAGATAGAGCATGAGGGAGGGGAGCTGAGCAAGGGGCGAGGGACAGAGATGGTCAATAGTGAAAGAAAGAGAATGTGAGTGAGATCGAGAGAAATAGTTAAGATATAAAGTGTGTGCAGGTGAGAGAGATAGTCAACTGTGCAAAAAGGTTTGTCTGTGTGAAGAGGTTAAAAAATGTTTTAGCATATACCTCTAACATGGAACAAGAAAAAATGAATCTAATTGCATAATTCAAATTATAATAAATGTACATTCTCCCCACCCCTGCATATTTGTCAGCTGCGATGAGGCAGTGTGGCACAGATCTAAATGGCACACATATAAAAGGAGACAGATGAAAAGCTAAAGGACATGGGGTTATCAAGTGTGACTTATATAACAAATTCCCAGCAAACATATTCACATTGGCATGAGGTAGGACCATTACATTTTATCAGAAAGTTGCTGCTATAATATATATGTTTATACAAAAGAAGCATACTGTATGTTTGAAATGTCACCTACACATTTCTAAAGACATGTTTTTGCTATGCCATTACGGGGTATTGTGTGTAGATTGATAGTTAAAATGTTTAAAAACAAATTGAAGAGAGAGTGAAGTGGTCTGAATACATTCCGAAAGCACTCTTCCCATCCTTGTCAGCTTGTACTATGGGTTGGCACCCAGCAGGTTAGAATCCCCTTGGTTTGGACTAGCATATCTCTAGTTTCCAAGAAAAATTAAATCTGAATGTAGGATTACATACTAGCTAGCCCGTCTACTAGTTATAAAGTTCAGACAGAAAATGCCACATCTTCGTTTAACCATTATTAGAGAAACAATACAAACACAATGTCTTGGTGTACAAACACAAGGTTATGTTGCTTTGGAGTAACTCAACGCCATCACATGATGGTGCATATAATACTACTAACATCAACACTGTAATATTGTAATAGCAATACCGATGGCAATGAGCAAGGTATGTAGTAGTGATGTACAGTTAACGAATCGTTTGTTTTGAACAAATCTTTTTAGTGACACAGGACACACGAGTCCTATTTTCTAGTGACTCATTCAATTGTATCGTTCATTTGAACGTTTGACTGTGGATTTCTACAACATGATCACTTACTTCATACCCGGTCTTCCAGCTCAGTTCTCCGATTAACGTCTATGTACATTTGCAGAGAGAAATAGATCAATGCAGGAACATGCTAAAGACATGTTTATAGCTGATAATTGAACACAGACTATAATAATTAATATAGATATTTGATTACTGATGTAATGAAAAAAAAAACAGATGATAACAAGCACGGAGCCGCTTGTTCACAAGTAAAAAAGACTTGTGAATGACTGACTCAGTTCTGTCGTTCAACTGAACGGTTGTTTCGTTCATTTGAAAAACTGGCTGCGGAAGTCTACCCAACCACGGAATACGCTGTTATATTCACAAAAAAAAATCGATCAAGACAGTAGCATTATAGACATGTTTGTAACAGATAATTGGACAAATGGTAGTAGCTGTAGTTGATGGTAGTAGTTGATTCTTGATTGTAATGATAAACACAGATGAAATCGTACACCGAGCCTTTGCCTAAGTAAAAAAGACTTGTGAACGACTGACTTGGTCAGTTTTGTTCATTTGAACCACTGGCAGCAGAGTTCAACCCAACCACGAAATGCAGTTAGTTTGACATTCGCAAAGAAAAATAGATCTAGAGAGTAGCATTATAAACACGTTTGTAACAGATAATTGGATACATGGTAGGTCTAAAATAATTAGTCTAATGTAGTAGTTGATTTTTGATTGTAATGATAAACACATGAAATCATCCACTGAGCCTTTGCCTAAGAAAAAAAGACTTGACTCGTTCAGTTTTATCGTTCAATTGAACGATTGTTTCATTCATTTGAACGGCTGCCGGTTGAGTTTTACCCCAACCGCTGGCTTCCAGCTCAACAGCCTACTCTCTGTTCAACAGCTGTTAGTTTGACGTTCTCAAAGAAAAGTTGATCAAGAAAGTAGCATTGTAAATACTTGTATGTTTGTAACCGATAATTGGACACATGACCTGGAGTAATTATTGTAGTATTTGATTGTAATGACAAACATAGTTATAAAAACAAGCAATCATAGAATAAAACAAGTGTTTGCTTACAGAAAAGACACGTAAATGACATTATGATGATGAGCAATTGTTGGCCCCTGGGGGGGATGGCTGTAGACATTACTGACTCAAATGAACGAAGAGTCAAACTTTTTACAGAACGGCACGACAAGATCCGAGTCAGTAGACAGAGTCGAACTTCCCATCACTAGTATGCAGGACCAATCCCCAAGCAGGCGGAAAAAGAACCAACAGGTGGAGGCTGGGCTGGTGGGTGCTGGCTGGGGTGGCGTGTGGATTTAGGAACCGCATGCAAGACGACCAGCAGAGCAGCAGACAGAGTGAGTTCCCTGACCGATTTAAATAGACCATATTAGATTAGGAATCTTGAGGCTGTGGTAGGCGTGATTCCAACATCAGCTGAGGCATCACTAGCTGTGCTCATTTACCAACCACTGTTGCCAACACAGCTAATGCAGTATTTTGCCATGTAACCAGAGCTATTGCATTTAGCAAATTAGCTGGCTGGCTGGATACTACAGTTTGTTTGCTAGCCACCTGATGGAAATGTCAGCAACACTTATTTACCATTGGAGAATGAATCTGGGTTTTCTGTATTGGTGTTTCTACAAAAGATACAGGAGTTAATGGGCGTTCAAAAAAGTTCTCTATCTGTGGCATCGCAAGCAGGCGCAGGCAAACATGATGCGCAGACTTGACTCATGATTCCAAATGTTTGCGAAGAGGCTGGCCTGATTTGAATTTAGAACAATGATATTAATGTTTTTTACCGTTGAACAATGGTGGGAACGCAACAAAAAGTGGGTAAACAATAATTAACTAAATGAAAAGGCATGTAACAGCTATTTCATGAATAAAAAGGTGCGTGCTTCCCCAGGTTAAGTTATGGGTTTACCCCGATTTGGTTGGTATGTGCTTGGTGTGTAGCCATGACCTTAGTTACAGTAGTGCAGTGTACCTCACAGCCTCTCTCTGGACTTAGAAGAAATCTTTGGTGACATGTCTTGGTGCTTTTTATTACTGTCAGAGCTGTGTGAAAACTACTTGGAAATACAGCTTGGTAACTTTAACACATCAACACTTACAAAATCAATAAGGATTCAATCAATATCTTTTTTACTCCAAGCCAGAAGTGGTTGTTGCTGTTGATATTTGTCCTGTATGTATACTGAGGACTCTATGTGCAGTTCGCCTATATCCTCCTTTGCAGCATTGATCATATAACTCCGCCTTGGTCCAATTTTGATTCAACTATTGTTTTTTCGATTGCCTTATCAAGCATCGAAGCAATGTCATTTTGCAGACAAGCAGTGCCTTTGGAAAGTATTGCGACTCCATCACTTTCTTCACATTTTGTTGTGTAATGGATACCAGGCAGTTTCTTACAATGTTGTTTGTAGATCTTCTCAAGCTTTGTCATATTTGTCTGTGTCTTGGCTGTGTGCTTTGGGTCATTTTCGCACTGAAAAATAAATCTTCGACCACATCTGAGGTGATGTACTCTGAATTTAGGTTTTCTTCAAGGACCTCTCATTATTTTACTTTACTTCTTCCATTTACTTCTTTCATTTCACACTTATGGAGCCCACTGTGCTCCTGGGGACTTTCATTGCATTGGCAACTTTTCTGTAGCCTAGATCTAGGCCTGAACACAATTTTTCAAGGTCTAAAGAGAGTTCTTCGGAATTCACGGCTTGGTTTTTGCTCTGACATGCACACTTAAGTGCGGGACCTTATATAGACAGGTCTGTGCCTGTGTACAACCCCGTTTCCAAAAAAGTTGGGACACTGTGTAAAATGCAAATTAAAACAGAATGCAAAGGTGCAAATCATGTATCCCTATATTTCATTGAAAATAGTACAAAGATAAATGTATAAATGTTAAAACTGAGAAATTATATTGCTTTTTGGAAAAAAAACATGCCCATTTTGAATTTGATGCCAGCAACACATTTCAAAAAAGTTGGGACAGGGGCAACTATATCACTGTGTTGAATCATCTCTTTTTTTAACAGCATCATGTCTTTTTTTAAGCATTTAACAACTGTGGAGACCAAAAGTGGAATGTCAACCCTCTGTTGAAAGTGGAATGTTGTCCCATTCTTGATTGATATAGGATTGCAGCTGCTCAACTTTTCGGGGTCACCTTTGCTGTATTTGTCATTTCACAATGCGCCAAATGTTTTCAATGGGGGACAGGTCTGGAGTGCAGGCAGGCTAGTTTAGCACCTGGACACTTTTACTATGGTGACATGCTGTTGTGATACGTGCAAAATGTGGTTTGTCATTGTCCTGCAGAAATAAGCTTTCCTAAAAAAAGATGTAATCTACATGGCAGCATGTTTTGCTCCAAAACCTATATATATATACAGGTGCTGGTCATATAATTAGAATATCATCAAAAAGTTGATTAATTTCAGTAATTCCATTCAAAAAGTGAAACTTGGATATTATATTCATTCATTACACACAGACTGATATATTTCAAATGTTTATTTCATTTAATTGTGATGATTAAAACTGACAACTAATGAAAATCCAAAATTCAGTATCTCTGAAAATTAGAATATTACTTAAGACCAATACAAAAAAATGATTTTTAGAAATTTTGGCCATCTGAAAAGTATGAACATGAAAAGTATGAGCATGTACAGCACTCAATACTTAGTTGGGGCTCCTTTTGCCTGAATTACAGCAGCAATGCGGCGTGGCATGGAGTCAATCAGTCTATGGCACTGCTCAGGTGTTATGAGAGCCCAGGTTGCTCTGATAGTGGCCTTCAGCTCTTCTGCATTGTTGGGTCTGGCGTATCGCATCTTCCTCTTCACAATACCCCACAGATTTTCTATAGGGTTAAGGTCAGGCGAGTTTGCTGGCCAATTAAGAACAGGGA
>JACXGI010004921.1:0-41959 GCA_016801175.1 Esox masquinongy
CTGAGGATGGGTGGGGGCAGGGGTAGTCTGGGGGAGACTGAGGATGGGTGGGGGCAGGGGTAGTCTGGGGGAGACTGAGGATGGGTGGGGGCAGGGGTAGTCTGGGGGAGACTGAGGATGGGTTGATGGGAGGGTTCAGAAGTAATGAACTACCTCAGAAGTATGTGGTCTTTGTGGTTCCATAATGAATAAAGATTTTATTTTGGACATACACCCTAATTCACATCCAAATACGTCCACGCTCACCTTCTTGCCTACAGTAGCTGTGTCTGATACAGTCCGGATCTTCTGTTGGTCTCCATAGTATTTCCACTCTGGCGTCCATCTGTCTATGACGCTTCATCTTGACCCGTCAGCAGGACTGCGTCATTTCTCCTTACAGTCTCTCCACTGTACATAACCATGTAAAATTGACGTTGCTTTCTCAACTGGCAACCTATTCCCTGGTGGTCTACACATCACAGAGCTGTGGACAGAAGTGCTGCACTATTTAGGAAGTAGGGGCCATTTGAGACGCTCAGTTATCGTTCCCCAGTCAGTTGCTACTAAGAAGCTGAAAAAGAGGATCCCAGAGACAGCATGTAAAGTGTGAGTCATCATAATGTTACATGTCTAGACTATTAATAGCAACAAAAAAGGATTATCTGCCACAATGTGGTTTACAATCCAGACAATATAATGGTTCAACCCCTGTTTCACCACTGAGGAGGGAATCCAGAGTAACTTCTTCTTCGTTATTTAACTCATACAGGTCAGTGTTGTTATGAGAGACTGTAAGATTGTGTGTGTGTGTGTCTCCGTCTGTTTCATTACCATTTAAGGAACAAAATTCACAAAAAATATCTTGAAATTACATGAAAACATGACATTTTTGCATGTCAACATTTTTCAGAATGCTTTTGTAGGCTACTGGGCTTTAGGGTTAAGGGTTAAGTTTAGTGTTAATGTTAGCAGCACCTTAACTTTCATAGAAAGGCACAGCCCCAGGAAGTAAGGGTGTTGAGGGGTGAAGCAGCTCCCCCTGTTGTAGCCCCAGCATGCCCTGACGAGACTGGATTCACCGATACTCACTGCACTAAGTTCCATTGCGAGGCACGCTGTCGAAACAGGTGCGCTATGTTGCCAAAACAAGGGGCGGGGCACGACTCGGCTATAGATAAGGTAAGGTTTAGGGTTAGAGGTTCAGGAAAATTCTTTTTTCATGTGTTATGTCCACTGGTCAGTTGGCAGCTATCTCGAGGGCCCCTTTAGGCCCAAAGTAACATTTACCAGTTATTTGGTATGGATCACATACAGAACAGTCGGAGTATAATATCAGCAGTGATAGTTAAGGGAATGGAGTTGAAACAAATCTATAGTCCGTGTGTGTATGTGTGGACGATCCCTCCCAAGTGACAACTGAAAAATGATTAGATGGAGCAGCGTAGTGGTACACGTAAGATGGTGTAAGAAAGGAAATAGCCCTTCCAGCTATGAATGATTAAGGTACATGTCTGTGTGAGTTGCCACTCCATCAACTTCAATGTTCTCTTTAGCCTTCATCAGAAATCACTGAACCATGTCAAAACGACTGTGTTGGTACAGCAGTTCCTTTCATCCTACATACGGATTAACTTACCAAGTTATTACATCATTTCTAACGGGCTTGTAGCCTACCGAGGAATGTTTATCAGATCAAAATCAATATAACTACTCTGATATGAAGAACTCTGGAATCTCGTGAACCTTTCTGCGGCGTGGGGCTCATTTCGTGGCTTTTCCACCGAGCAAGCCTACACAGAGATAAGATGTGGTATAGTCTGTTTGATTCCTCTGACACATTTTTGATACCCTGGTGGATATCCCCATTTAGTTGAAGCTTTAATGAGCCAGGGAGCCGAGGAGCTTTCCTTGGATATCCAAGTGAAAAACATCTCTACATTATTTAAAGGTATTACTTCACGTCTGAAGTACTCTCCTAAATGAGCACGGCTCAAGGAGTTTGTGAGAGCCTGGGACTGAACAAAATACTGTGTCGTAGTGTGTATGTTTGTGTGTGTGTGTGTGTGTGTGTGTGCGTGTGTGTGTAATAAAACCGTTGTTGTGGTACTGTCAATATCATTAAACCATTACATGCACACAGATTATAGAACATAAGTAGGAATCATAAGTAGTCTTAATGTGTACAACAATAACAATACATGATGTGAATAGGAAAAGTATAAGACTAGTCGATTAAATGTCTGACATTGCCCAAAATTCTACTTTTGCAAATCTACAACTAGTTAAACATAAGGGGCTGGTTTTGCAGACACAGATTAAGCCTGGTCCTAAACTAAAAAATCTATCTGAATGGAGAATTTCCACTGAGCTTGATTTTTTTTTGTCCAGAACTAGACTTAATCTGTGTCTGCGAAACCAGCACAAGGAGAGTTTTGTACTAATGAATACTTTATCATGCAGATTTTTTCAAAATTCTGCATTGTTTTGCAAAGTAGTATTGGTTTTCAGAAACAAAAATATATACATCTATAAAAAATAAATCTGAAATAAATAAAAACAAGGTTTTGGTTAGCAAACTGAGTAATGTTGGACCTTGCATGTTTAGATCAGATTAGATTCAACTTTGTCATTGAACTGTACAAGTACAGTTCAACGAAATGCAGTATGCATCTAACCAGAAGTGCAAATAGAGGGCAGAAAATGTATAAGTATTTACAAGTATTAAGTATATGTATATTACAAGTGGAATGTGTAGATGTGCAATGAAGGCAAATGCAGTACAAATGGCAATACTAAATTTGCAATTAAGGCAAATAGAGGAGGGCAGAAAGTTTACAAGTAATAGGTATAGTGTATGTTTCAAGTGGGATAATAGTTGTTCAGGTACAATTGGCAATTTCTAAACGGCATACAAGATCTGTAGGGTAGCATGAGCAACCGGGATGCAGAGATAGCAGCACTAAAGTCCTCAAGGTAGACATAAGTGTGTGACAACTGTAAAAACTGTAAAGTACATTGGCAATACTAAATGCTCATGAATGTGTCCCAAATGAAGCTCTTTTCACTTTATAGTCAACTTTTGACCACTGCCCCCTGGAGTCACACATATTGAAATCTGGAATTAGTATATTGCAAAAGCCAACCGTCAGTGGGCTCGTGAGTCTACTGGGGAATAGGGTGCTATTTGTAAAGCAGCTGTTTACCAAACTCAGTGCTGCAGTTGCTCAATAAGATCTCATATAAGTGTGAGCGGGGATGACATCACTATGGGTAGGACTTCCTAACAGACAGGAAGGAAATCTGACACTGTAACAGGAAGCAAGCAGTTTCTTTTTACAAGAATCATTATTCCCCTCAATGAGTGAGAAAGCCTTGGGTTATGTGTCAATAGAGCCCTCTTTAAAACCCTGCAGGAAGGTCAGAAACCACACCTATTATGCAATGTGTCTGTCCATGTGCTGTAGGCCCATGGGCAGGTTCTGTGAGGAAAATATCTGAAAGTGAAGGAATGTTCTTCACAGGAGCATGCTTTTTCTGCCGTTGCAGATGTGCCATACAACCTTTAGAACAACCTATTTTACAGGCACGTCTTAAAATGCTCATGATTGGTCTAAGATACTAGCTACCGCCAACTATATGGACCAAGTTATTTGTAGTGCGTTTTATTGACTAATGGTAATGATCAATCACATTTTTCTGAAAACCTATGTTTGTTCACATTAGGAATATGTTCAATGGTAGTCAACCAGGGTGATTGAATCCCCAGGGGGCCTCAGCAAGAGTAATTCCTTCCAGCAAACACAGTAAGGTTCACTCACTGTAGTTTCATCATTGCACCACTGTGTGGCAGCATAGGTCAGTTAATGAGTGAGCAGGCAGCAGGAACTCTGGTGGAGGAGAGAGGATGTTAGGGTCTTAATCCTGTCCTAATCCTGTCTTAATCCTGTCCTCACCACTATCCATATCCTTCAGCAGCCTGTCCCTAAAACTACACAGATAATTGTGATTATTAAAAATGCTATAAAAACTATTTTCTACCCTTAAAAGACCAGAATATAACTGGTCTATTCTAAGTTACATAATAACATAAAATATACCTGGAACTTGCACCGAAAACCAAACACATCATATGCCATACAACATTCATATTTCAGTACTGACAAGCAGGTACCGAACTATAATTGCAGGATCTCTATATGGTTTCAAGGATCTCTATATGGTAAGTGCATGTATGTGATCTGTGTGTTGCAGATTAGATCAGTACAGGCCAGAGGAGCCCAAACAGACGGGTGGGAGGAGGGCATTAGCAGGGAAAGGGAAATGAAATGATTCATTGTCAGGTCAATATTGAGCTGAACCCTGGAAACCAATTCTCCTGACTTCCTGAGTAAACGATAAGGACGCATCCACAGTCTCCCCACCTCCTTCCCCGTTTCCTCCCCTTCCCTTCACGCATCCGCACTTCCTGGTCTGAAGAGCTCCTCTCAGGAAAATAAATCACGTTAATGATTTAGGCAAAATCGATTAAAAGATAGGAGCGTCTGTCATGTTCAGGGGAATACAAATAGGGAGAATCTGTGTTGATGTGCCAGTCTGGACACAAAGAAAGTGGATCCATTTTGGGTGGCGATGTGTTTTGTTCAGTCATAATTTGATATTTCATTATAGTTGTCTGTTTATGTACTTGCAGAATGTACACAAATGTATTGAATTAGACCACCAGCACTAGAAGAGCGTTGGGTGCATCACAGAACTGTGTGAAAATAAATGCCATCTGTTGTTTTTTGTATAAATACAGAAGCTTCGTTCAACTCAAAAGTTAAGTAATGCTTAACAAACTGCTAGCAATGTTGCAACACTGCTTGCCACTTGCACTGTTGCAGATGGTCATGGGTTTAGTAAGGAGGGAGCTGAACACAATCGGAAAGGCATCTGGAATTATCTACAAATATTTCCTCAGACATAAAAATACCTTCCTGCCCTGAAGTGGCAATGTGAACAAGTCATGGGTTGAGATGTGCCTTGGACAAAGGCACTATGCAGTCAGTCACTCTTGGGAAACAGCATATTAGGATATTATAAATAGGACATTATAAATGTAAATTAGAACCTACAGTGATATGCGTCTGTTTCATGTTTATTGAATTAATCAATGGTTTCTGTCCTGACTCAAATAATAAAATGAATAAAAAGCCAAAAAACTCTCTATCCTGCACACACAAACACACACACACACACACACACACACACAATAGAGTTCTATGCACCAGCACTTATCCATACACACATTAGCACGAATGCACATTCTGCAACATAGAACATGTGGTCTTTCTCTCGTATGATCACACACAAAAGCTTCTCTCCACTCTTAGTCCTATTCTTTCATGCAGCCCCAGAGAATGCTGAGAAAGGCTGGAAGGGAAGAAGGAAGAGATGGAAGGAGGGAGGACTGTCTGTGGGCTCCTAGACTGAACATCCTGTGAGTCGCTACCCCTCGCTCTCTTTTCACATGACCCGGGAGGGAGGATATTGAGCAATGGCCCCGACATAATAGTCCAGTCACAGGGAAGAGGAGGGAAGAGGAGAGAAGAGGAGCTCTGTCTCTTCATTGTCACATTAATTCAACACTGGTACAGCCACAACTAGAATTACATGAATTAAGACCAGGCAGTAAACTTATTCAGTTTCTTTCATTTCCATTCACTGAGTGTTTCCAACAGGCTTCCAGTGTAGCTATGCCCTGAGAAGAAGTTGGAGGCCAATGATATCCCTGTCTGACATCCCTGTCTGACATCCCTGTCTGACATCCCTGTCTGATATCCCTGTCTGACATCCCTGTCTGACATCCCTGTCTGACATTCCTGTCTGATATCCCTGTCTGATATCCCTGTCTGATATCCCTGTCTGACATCCCTGTCTGACATCCCTGTCTGACATCCCTGTCTGACATCCCTGTCTGACATCCCTGTCTGACATCCCTGTCTGATATCCCTGTCTGTCCCTAAAGGCAGAAATGAATGTGTTTGGTTGGTTCAAAGGAGAGGGCGGTGCTTACGTTCCAACTCTGAAATCCCACAACTTTAGTTTCATTCAAAAACGGCTAATAGAAGAGTTAAGATTAGGTTTAAGTAGGATTAAAAGGTTTTGGTTGGGTATACATACTAACCTTGGTCAAATGTCTACTTAGAGAATTCAGCCCAATCTGCCTCCAAGACATAATTGAGCAAGTGAAACAATGCGCCTCTAGCTCTCTGTCTGCTAGTGTTACCCAGGCTCTCTGGCCTCTGACCGACAACACGATTGGGTGGCAGGCAAGCTAGTGGTAAGAGTTTTGGGCCAGTAAAGTTACTGGTTTAAATCCCAGAGCTCACAAGGTGAAGAATCTGTCAGTGTGACCTTTTAGGGCAGTTAACCCTAATTGCTCGCTATGGATTAGAGCATCTGCTAAATGACAAAAATGTCAAGGTAAAAGCCAACGTCCTCCAGGCCATCACAGCCAGCTTTTCCCTACATGGGCAAATATGAGGAGGAAGAGGAGGGGGGATCTGAAACGAGCCCAAAGCCTTGAATGAGAGGAATTGAACATTGATCTGCGCAACACTGACCAGTCACTGTAGAATCATACAGCAGCAACAGGATGAGGCTTTAGTTTCTGTTATGAGAGGATGAAGGAAGCCGTAGAGCTGAGACACAGTGCTTGATGTTCAGAGTAATCCCCCCCACACCATCCTGTTTAAAAAGGTGGATTTTATGCGTGTGTGCATGAGTTGTCGTCTTTCTATACGTGGGGTTTTTCTATGTACGTCTGTATGTGTGTTGTGTATGTGTATTTATATGTGTGTACATATGCTTAATACTTGTAAATACTTGTAAATGTTCTGCCCTCATCTACTTGCACTTCTGGTTAGATGCTAACTGCATTTTGTTGTACTGTACTTGTACTGTTCAATGACAATAAAGTTGAATCTAAACTAATTTGTGTGTCAGGTCAAGCAGGAATGCTTGTCTGTTAAGATCGTTCATATGAGCAGGGAAACAAACTGATGGTGTGCATAGACCACACTGAGTTACAAAGAATGACATCATCTATTGACAATGTTTCTTTACTCTCAGTCTATCTAACGTAACCCATGCTTTTGTTGTGCTTAGATGTAACGATATAAAGATGTAGTCATTCAAATGAAAAGCAGGACATTTATTTGTCATCTGGGGCATATGAAACATAGTCTAGTGTGTTTTGAAAAATAGCTAACCTTTTTGGAACAATGTGTTGTTTTATGTCATTATGATGCCTGAACATACTCTAACAAGGTACCTTACAGCTTTTCATTATGTGCCATTTTTATGTACAGTCAAACCAGGATTCAAAAGTATACCTTAACTGATCTGTATTCGCATGCTGTGGTTTACAGAGGAAACAGTATAAATAAGTTGGACTTACACCTTAATTTGAATGGGAGAAAGTTAAAATGCACCAGTAGTCTTGTAATGTCAGACCCTAAGGGATACCAACACCCAGAGTGGATGTTAGTACCAGAATAAGTACAGTAAAACCGACTTGTTCAAACTGGCCAGGGGCTATGGGATGTAATTACCTGATGGTGTTCCCATCACCCTTGTCAGCAGAGGACAACACACCACCTCAGGGCTATAAAGCAGGGAAATATCCGAACAAGTTCTCTCTTTAGCATTCATCTCCGGCGATTCGAGCCCAGTTAGTGGACGGAAGATATCTTTGGCAAGCGCTAGCCAGTAGTATGTGACAAAGATGCTTTTGTGACAATAAAGCAGCCTCATTGTGTGCCGCTGGGAGGATGTTGGAGGCTCTGTGCTGTGGCCCACTGGGAATGGGACCGTCCTCATGTTACAACCCCCCCCCGCCCCCCCCTCGCCTCATCATGGGCCATTCTACATTTTGTGAATGAAGAGGCAACCATCTTCGATAACAAACTTAACCTTAAGCCCACACAACAGAGTACAATTGGGACATCTCTGTGGTTGTTTGTTATCTAAGCTCAGGAGTTTGATAGATAAGGGATCGCGGACCTAGCTAGAATAACAAGTTGCCCCAACTAATCCAGGAAGTCTTTGACATGGAACTCTGGGAACAGCTTCACTTGGAAGTCAAATGTGTCAGGAGGTGAGAGGTCAACTCTCCATGAATTGAAACACACACACACACACACACAAACTTTCAGTAAAATCTGTGCTTACACACACACACACTTATTACAACATGGGCAAACACACACACACACACACACACACACACACAAACACAAACTCATTAATATGTGTGCAAACACACATAAGCACAAGTGTACACTCATTACAACATGTGCAAACACAGACACACACACAGAAAACCAACCAAGTCACAGATCTGTGATGCATGGGAAACCCAGTTTTAATAGCCTGGCAAAGAATGTGTAAATACGGCGTTCCTCGGTACAGATGGGAGAGACAAATGAACATCATTCTACATGGCACACTACAGGCTCCTCTAAGAAGGCCTACAGACGGCTCTGAAGAGAGGGGCATCAAACGTCATGTTTCAATACACCCAGCTGAGGCCAAATGGCTCCCTGCACTCAGTGGTGCGACAGGGAGGCAGAAGGAAGACCGTTTCTATTCTGCATGACAGTTTACTTAACAGGCATGGAAAACACATGGAAAGGTGTAGAGGAGCTCAGCCATTACACTAGCTTTGCCTTTGTTCTTTTTGGCCAGGGCCCGCGGGGCCAGACATGGTACAACATCACTCTCACTCCCCATTAGAATGGTGTGTCATGCCTGTTCACTCTACACGGCTACAGGGCATCGAATTCAAATATGTCTCTCTATTTCTCTTTTTCACTCTCTCTCCCATTGACATCAGTGAGACCGCTCTCAGCTGAGAAATCAGAAAGAGCTGAATGGTTAACTGGATAAATCATATGTCTGTAAGACTCGGAAATCTGTTCCCATAAATGGGCTGAAAGCGTCATTGTATTCAGAGTCACATCTCTGTTGAAGTTGCAAGCTCATGATTTATAAATAAGTACCCAGACACGTCCTGCCAGACTGATGAATACATCAACTATAGGTTTTAGTGTTTCCATCGCACATCTTCAGTACAATTATAATCACACTTAGAACGGTACTGAACAGCTTTCACAGTAGATTGTGAGTGAAGTAATGGAAGGCACCATGTCTTTCTGGTGTATTTATTAACAGCACAGAAGGTTCTTCACCAAAATCATCTGTTAAATGTGTCTCAACTGCATTCACAGCTTCTCCACAAGGAACAGAAGGAAATATTCCAGATTGTGGAAAATATTCTAATGAGAATAATGAGAGAATAATGCTGACTGTGAAGATCACAGAGGCCAAAATCTACATAACCTCCTCACATACTCACATATCTATTATTTTATCTATATTTAGGCGCATGTCTTAAAATGTTACATGCAACACTATATGTTTTTCGCAATATTGTTAAAATCAACACAATTGTGATAAAGAATGACGTCTGGTGACTGTACTGGTTGGTTGCGAACACACACACACAAACAGCACTGTAAAGCCAAAGGCCTATATTTGTACACACACAAAGCACTGTGAAGCCATCGGTCTCTACTGGTACAGACACACAGCACTGTGGAACCATGGGCCTCTACTGGTACATACACACACACACACACACACACACACACACACACACACACACACACACACACACACACACACAACACTGTGGAACCATGGGCCTCTACTGGTACACACACAGACACAAAGCACTGTGGAACCATGAGCCTCTACTGGTACACACACACAGCACTGTGGAACCATGGGCCTCTACTGGTACACACACACAGCACTGTGGAACCATGGCCCTCTACTGGTACACACACAGACACACAGCACTGTGGAACCATGGGCCTCTACTGGTACACACACACACATTACTGTGGAACCATGGGCCGCTACTGGTACACACACACAAATAAGCACTGTGGAACCATGGGTTTCTACTGGTACACACACACACACACACACACACACAGCACTGTGGAACCATGGGTTTCTACTGGTACACACACACATAAAGCACTGTGGAACCATGGGTTTCTACTGGCAGCATAACACCGTAGCCATGACTACAACCAGGTCTCCCCACATGCTTTCTAAATGACTCACACATATCCTACACAGTATGCACACACCCACCCACGCAAGCAGTAAGCTCACATGTGTGCACGCTGAGAACATGTCCACATGCATGCATGCAAACACACACACACGGTAACGGCCATCTTAAGAGTAAAATTACATGAAATAGCTCTGGATGAAGAAATCAGCAAAAAGATATGATGAGTGCATGAAAAGAGTAGAAGAGAAAGTCTCTAAAAGCACACCATTTACATAATTTAGCAGAGCTACTGAGACCAGCAAGAGTGCATGCATTTTCATCGTGGCCCCATGGGAATTAAACTCACAGCCCTGGCATTGCACGTGCCATGCTCTAGCAACTGAGCTAAACTGGAATAATGAAGTATTCTGTCCACGCATTAGTAATAATTTATTTTTTTAGAAAAGTCAGCTAAATAGATGGAAATGCCCTCGAGAGGGAAAATGCTAGGTAATATTTGCACCCAATGTGACAGTCAGTTTCTGGTAATGAGTAATGCTTTCTGACCACCTCAGAGATTTAGTCAATGTTCGCCTCCTTTCCCAGCCTGTCACTTTTTCCAGCAAGAGGAACTTGCAAAGACATTGCACTTCCACAATTGTTTGTGTGGGAGTATGTGTGTGTGTGTGTGTGTGTGTGTGTGTGTGTGCGTGTGATTGGTGTGTGCGCGTGCCTCAGTGAATAGGGGAATACCAATGTTATCAGACACTCTCTTTACAGAAAGAGCAGAGAAACCCAGATTTGCCTCTCAGCACTTCCTTTACAGCGGAAACCACGGAGTCACCAAAGAGACCTTTTAACACCAGAGGCACTTCCCTTTTGCTTGAGGTGAACTTTTTTTTAGTTGTTATTGTCATTTGTTCCTGTGGGTTTAACTTTAACATCTTTTGCCCCAATCAAACCAGTCCAAACTCTGATGTAGCAAAACAAACTTGGTTCTGTGAAACTTACCAGATGCCTGTTAGGTTACCGTAAATTTTATCATAACACAAAAACTGTCACATTAGACGGGACTGAACTGAGCTGAATATTTAATAAAATGTTCCTTAAACATTCCCGGAAAATGTATTCAGTGGCAATGACATTCTTAAAATCTTTTTATGGATGTACAAAATTTTCCCTCAATGTTCTTAGAATAATTTTCATATGTTCACAGAATTATACAATAGAGGTGGATCTGACGGCATTTTAACTTCTTGGAAGATGTGAAGCAATAGATACAATCATAATATATGTAAAACATATCCAATTATAATTGTATACTCCAAAACCAGCTTTATATGAGTTTTTAGAATGGGTTCTATTTGACACAGCCTTCAATGACGTAGCATCACGCATTCTGGGCAGAAAAATTGATGTAGTTCAAGTAATTATATACAGTTAAGCCCAAAAGTATTCATACCCATGCCAAGTTTTGAGCCATAGTGAATTTTTATTTGACCCATAGGTTTCTTCTGGCTGGAAATGACATAAACAAGTGACAAAACACGGTAAGACATTGTGCTGGAGATACAGATGAATAATGTAATTATTTCTGGTTTTAGCCATGATTTGCAGTTGACTAGTAACTGACTAGAAAACAACTGCTGTTCAGCTGTTCTCAGTTTATAGGTGATTTGAATGCTCTCTCATGTTGGAAGTTACAAGATCATTTTAAATGGTATAGAAACTTGCATTTTCTCAAAAATCTGCAACAATTTCAAGGGGTATGAATAATGTTAGCATTTTACGTAAAAATTTTGAAAAAAACTGAAATAGTTATTCATTTGTATCTCCAGCCCCAATGTCTCACCATGTTTTTTCACTAGTTTATGTCATTTCCAAATTTGGCATGGGTATGAATACTTTTGGGCTTAACTCTTTAATGATTTTTTCACTTTCGATATATTCACATAAACAGGTATCAAATTGTAAAATGTAGAAGGCTGTTGCATGATTTGCACTGTTTAAGTATAAAAAATAAAGAAAAATGTCTGTTAATGTCAACACTGGTAAACTATTGAGGGCAGTGATGATCATAATTCATAATTCAATGATGCTACCCTAATTTTGGAGCTAGCCACTATTTATATAACCAACTAAAAACGCTGAACCTGATTGCAATAGGATAGCCTATTATTTTTCTCTTTCCATAACGTGTTTGGTTGTGGCTACATTTGTAGTAGCCTATACACTCAGATCACCCAGCGCTTAGAAGTTGTATGCAGGGGTAATTTGGTTTGCAACCTTGAAAGAAATGGGAATCACTTTACTAACTAGCTACATTATAATAAATTTAAATAATGTTGTCCATATTTTACCTACAGCTAATATCTTCTATTTTAAATGAAATGCATTAGTGTGTTAAATGGGTTCCAATAGCGGGCCTGCCAATTCTGGTGTTCTCTGGCAAACGCCAATCGAGCTGCATGGTGCTGGGCTGTGAGCACAGGTCCCACTAGAGGATGTCAGGCCCTCATGCCACCCTCATGGAGTCTGTATCTGAAAGTTTGGTCAGAAATATGTACACCAGTAGCCCGCTGGAGGTCATTTTGTAGGGCTCTGACAGTGCTCCTCCTGTTCCTCCTTGTACAAAGAAGCAGATACCGGTCCTGCAGCTGGATTGATGCCCTTCTACGGCCCTGTCCAGCTCTCCATTGTGTAATGGCCCATCTCCTGGTATCTCCTCCATGCTCTTGAGACTGTACTGGGAGACACACCTAACCTTCTTGCAACGGTACGTATGCATGTGCCATTCTGGAGGAGCTGGACTGCCTGTGCAACCTGAATGGGCTGCAGGTACTGCCTCATACTACCAGTAGTGACAAGGACACTAGCAAAACGCAAAACTAGAGAAGAATCAGTCAGGATGGATAAGGAGAGAGCATTTGTCTGTGGCCACCACCTGCAAAGCCATTCCCTTTTTTGGGGTTGTCTTGCTGTTGCCTCTCCCGTGCACCTGTTGTCACTGTCATTTGCACCAAAAACAGGTGACAGTGATTCACAATCGCTTATGCTTCACAACTGGACAGATTGATATCCCTGAAGTTTAATTTACTTGGTGTTATACTTTGATGATTACGTGTTGCCTTAATTTTTTTTAGTGTATGTCAGACATTAATTGTACAAACATAGTTTTACCATATTTTGTTTATAGTCTCAATTGCGTCTGGAACCAAGGAGCTGTCAGCTGTCCTATGCATGTCTCAAGGGGCAGCGCTGGCAGTGGGGGAGGGCATGGCTGCTACAGTGTTGCCACAGCACCATCTTTGGTCGACCATGTCGGATGTACCAGAGAATCCAAGATGAGGCAATATCCCCAAGCGTGTTGTTTGGCTATACTGTGGAATTCTAGCAAGCGCAGTTTGAGGAGAGAGGCAGGAGAAGACGCTTTGCACTCCTCTCCCTCTGACATCCATAGAGGCGGTCTGACCGGTTCCCAAGCCTCAAGGGGCTAAGAGCAGCGTTTCCGTTTTGGTCGAGGCTCCTCGGCAGTTTTTCTTTTCCCATCTCTCCTTGGGCCAGGCCTATCCTGCTCAGGAGTCGCAACGGTAACACAGGCACTTGTCCAATGGTTTTCTCTATGGCATAGAAGAGGCCGCCATACAAACACAGACAGCATGTGACGTGGGGAAGGACGCGAGCTCAGGTCCCCCACGTTGCTTCCCTTCCATGTTATTCAATGTTTTTGCTGTCCTACAGTTCAAGCATTCCGTTTCCACTTCAGCTCCCACAGTCATAAACGTTGAAGGTTTTGTGCAAACATGTGTACACAATAACGAAAATCCCTTTTCCTCAGTCAGTCACTTTGTCGTCGAGAGTGAGGGATATAGAAGGGGCATGTTACAGGTGAACAGAGCTTCCGCAGCTCGTGGGGCTGATTGCCTGATGTGACCACTGCCCACGCATGCGTAGCGTCGCCCTGGAGGTTGAAAACAGTGACATGGGGTTAGGAACTCCGGGAGAATAATAACGTCAACACACCGCCCGTACCCAGAGGAGAGTTCTGGCAATTTGTTTGCTCACATTTCGCAGGCCTAGGATGGCTGGTACAGCCAGGATTTCCTGGTAAACAAAAGGGGCAGAACAATGTGTCCCTTTGCATCTTATCAAAGGTGGTAGAGGGATCTCTGGCACCAATTAGGTGCAGGGGGCTCAGGTGACTTCTGGCTGGTGGTGGTAGAGTCCGTGGAACTGGTGCTGTTGCACAGCTCACAGCACCTCTGTCAAGTTTAGTCACTGGATTTCAGTCAACCAAGAGAATAGCTACCCGCCCCTGCTGCAAGCTGTTTCCGGAACCTGGGTCTCAAACTGAACTTGGTAGAACATGTGTTCTCCTTGTGCATACGTCTCCAGGCCAGGCTCAGGACAGGCAGCTGCTGGCCCGTTGGATAATTGAGGCCATCTCTGTACAGGTGGCACTATCTCAATTCTCAATCAGAGAATGAGGGTAGAGCTTTGATTATTTTTCTTAATATATTACAACCCTGTTTCTAAAAAAGTTGGTAATTTTGGAAATAAAAACAGAATGCAACAATGTGCAAATAATTTATCCTTGTATTTAATAGAAAATAGTACAAAGACTACATATCAAATGTGGAAACTGAGAAATTGTAATGTTTTTGGAAAAATACATGCCCATTTTGAATTTGATGCCAGCAACATGTTTCAAAAAAATGGGGACGGGGCATGACCTCTTCACTGTGTTGCATCACCTCTTCTTTTAACAATACTCTGTAAGCAGGAGTTTGGGGACTGAGGAGACCAATTGCTGAAGTTTTTAATGTGAAACGTTTTCCCATTCTTGCTTGATATACAGTAGGATTTCAGCTGCTCAACAGTTCGGGGTCTCCTTTGTCATATTTTTTATTTCATAACGCACCAAATGTTTTCAATGGGTGACAGGTCCGGACTCCAAGCAGGCCAGTTTAGCACCTAGACTCGTTTACATGCTGTCGTAATACGTGCAGAATGTGGTTTGGCATTGTCTTGCCGAAATAAGCAAGGCCTTCCCTGGAAAAGACATTGTCTGGATGGCAGAACATGTTGCTCCAAAACCTGTATATATTGTTCAGCATTTATGGTGCCTTCACAGAAGTGCAAGTCACCCATACCATGTGCACTAATGCACCCCCATACCATAATCGATGCTTGCTTTTGCACTGTTCGCTGATAACGAGCCAGATGATCCCGGATTATCATCTTAATTGAGCTCCGGCCCAGAGAAGGCAGTGGCCTTTCTGGGTCTTGTTTATGTATGGTTCTTTTTTGCATGGTAGAGATTTATCTTGTATTTGTGGATGCAGCGATGTGCTGTGTTCACAGACAATGGTTCTCGGAAGTGTTCCTGAGCCCATGCAGTGATTTCCACTACAGAATCATGTCTGTTCTTAATGCAGTGCCGCCTGAGGGCCTGAAGATCACAGCCATCCAATCTTGGTTTTTGGCCTTGTCCCTTGCATGCAGAGATTTCTCCAGATTCTCTGAATCCTTTAATGATATTATTGCAGTTGTGCTCATAAGTTTGCATAACCTGGCAGAAATTGTGAAATTTTGGCATTGATTTTGAAAATATGACTGATCAGACATAAAAAATGTATTTTATTTAAGGATAGTGATCATATGAAGCCATTTATTATCACATAGTTTTTTGGCTCCTTTTTAAATCATAATGATAACAGAAATGGCCCAGATCAAAAGTTACCCTTGAATGTTTGGCCTTGTTACAGACACACAACGTGACACATACAGGTGAAAATGGCAATTAAAGGTGAATTTCCCACACCTGTGCCTTTATAAATTGCAATTAGTGTCTGTGTATAAATAGTCAATGAGTTTGTTAGCTCTCATGTGGATGCACTGAGCAGGCTAGATACTGAGCCATGGGGAGCAGAAAACAACTGTCAAAAGACCTGCGTAACAAGGTAATGGAAATTTATAAAGACGGAAAAGGATATAAAAAGATATCCAAAGCCTTGCAAATGCCACTCATGTTTTCTTTACAAATGGTACATATATTACCAATTCTCCAAAGGTATGCAAACTTTTGAGCACAACTGTATTGTAGATGATGAGATCCCCAAACTCTTTGCAATCAATCAAATGTATTTATAAAGCCCTTTTTACATCAGCAGTGCTTTTACAAAACACCCAGCCTGAAATCCCAATGAGCGTGCAACAACAATGTTGACACACAGTTGCTAGGAAAAACTCCCTAAGAGGGGCCGAAATTTAGTAAGAAACCTAGAGAGGAACCAGGCTTGGAGGGGTGACCAGTCCTCTTTTGGCTGTGCTGGGTGAACATTTTAAGAGTACAAGTTGTAATAATTGGTAAATGCATTTGGGTTGTGTCCAGAGTCTATAAAACCTAATCCATGTCAGAAGCATGACCAGGTGGACAAGGACGGGGACAACCGGGTGGAGGGGGGGCTGGGGGTGGTTATCAGACTGGCAGCTGGAATTGTCAGGTATTGTCTTGATCTGCAACACAGCCAGGAGGACTTTGGACAGTGGCAGCAACAAGTCTTTAGAGCCTGGTACTCGGGAGGTGTGGGCCAAGACCTCATGTCCTCCTAAGTTTGAATGGAGCAGGAGACAAGAAAATTTAGAGGGTGCATTCCTTAGGTTTACAAGGTTTTACAGTGGAGAAGGAGAACTGACCTTACTCCTCCCGGCACATTAATATAGAAGCGTAAAACCTTGGGGCTGAGATAGGGGGGTCCAGTGACACTGTGGCCCTACCTGGGGGAGGCCCGGACAGGGCCCAACAGGCAGGAAGTCAATCCACCCACAATGCCAAGCATCAACCAAAAGGACACCAACCAACCGCAACCACCCTGAAATGAGGGCTGAGTATTGCCAACAGAGTTCACTCCAACTGTACAGTGGGTGCAACGGACAGACAACCACAAGCCAGTGACTCAGTCCCCGAATGGCATTAGAGAGAGGGCATCCCAGTGGCGAGGAGAGCCCATCTGGCAAGACAGCAAGGATGGACAGTATCAAGCCTTTCAGTTCACCTTCACACCCCTGGGCCAGACTACACTTAATCATAGACCATGCTATAGAGACACTTGAAAGTTTACACTGAGTCTGCATTTCTAACCTTAATTGGCAGATCATTCCACAGTAGTGGAGCTCTATGAGAGAAGGCCCTGCCTCCGGCTGTTTGTTTATACATTTTGCAATTTATGTTGAAAAACATTATTCTGTGCAGTCATTCACAGAGTGGTGAACCCCTCCCCATCTTTATTTCTGAAAGACTCCTCCTCTTTGGGATGCTCTTTTTATCGTGTTACTGACCTATTGCCAATTAAACTCATTAGTTGTAAGATGTTCCACCAGGTTTTTTTTTGCTTTACACAACGTTTCCAGTCTTTTGTTGCCTGTCCCAGTTTTTTTTACGTGTTGCTGGCATCAAATTCCAAGTAGGCATATATTTGTCAAAAAACAACAACAGTTCTCAGTTTCAACATTTGATATGTTGTCTTTGTACTACTTTCTTTTGAATATAGGGTTTAAATGATTTGCACATCACTGCATTCTGTTTTTCTTTACATTTTACACAGCGTCACAACGTTTTTGGAAACAGGGTTGTATTCTCACTTGACTTTTGGTATTATTGTATTGTCACTTGAAATGAAGCATGCCAGGGTCCATTCAGAAGCAGCCCAAGACCACGTCGTTCAAGCGGACCACAGTGCAGTTATTTAGTGTACTGTCCACCCGGATGTGATGTGTGCATTCTTACTTCCCCAAATACACTGGACTAAGGGGTAAAACACTCCAGGTTTGGGCTAAATCAAAATGGGCTAAACAAGCTTGGCATTAAAGCAAACTTGCACACTCTTCAAAAGCTGTGGTTTCAGATATTTCCTGCAAAAAGACCGGGACCCTGTTGTCCTAATTTCAAGGGGAAACTGGTCAACAGTACCAAAAAGAGATTTGACTGGTCTTTCTCCGAGGGGTGGGTTGGACATGAGATCGTAAGTGGCAGAGCAAAGACCTCAGGCAGCGATGCAGCCTTTAAACATTGTCTCAAGGAAGGTCGGGGGCCATACCCCTTGCTGCTCTGTACACAAGCACAATGGTCACGTAGTGGGTGCAAGCTGAAACTGGAAGCCAATGGAGGGTGCGGGGTAAAATGGGAGAGAACTAGGTGGGCTGCTGCAAAGTGAATACAGTGCAGGGATTTGACGGCACTAGAAAGGATACCTACCAACGGTGAGTTGCAGTAGTCTTGAAGTGCGAAGATTTGTACAGCACCTGCACTGCTTCCCATGTGGGATAAGGCTGTGCTCTACAAATGTTGTACATACAGGAGAAAGTCACCATCCTGATGTCTGTGGAGAACGACAGGGTTTTTGTCCCGGGTCACGTCAAGGTTTTTGCATTCAGGAATGGGGACACAATGGAGTTGACAACCATGATAGAGAGATCTTAGACCGGACAGATCTTTCCCCGGAGAAAGAGCATCTCCGTCTTGGTGAAGTTTAGGTGCATAAATGTTGTATTTAGGTCATGTTTAAAAATGGGTTCACAATGGCAATGACGTCCAAATGGCTGGATGTAAAACTATTATGTGAATTTCATGTAGCATGAATGAATATATTGGATTACACACAGATTATTAATATCATACACATTTTAGCATTCTTGACATTTTTTTTCTCAGTCAGTCCTTTTCTTTTTCAGCACCTGTCACTCTGAAATCTCATATGATCCAACAGACAGGCTCGCCTCGTGCAACACTCATGCAATCTCAACTCAGTTTTTTGTTTCTGTTGACTCCTGTGGTGCTGCTTGAAACACTAAGTTACGTGTGTGGAGAGGTGATGCCTAAGTGTTGGTCATCGTTGCACACTGATTGCAATTCGTTACGGCATGATAGCAGTCAGTCCCACTTTGCTCTGTCTGTTGCGATGGGAGACACTGTTATTGCCTGGAATTGCATTTGATGGGTGTACACTGTACAGTATGTACACAGCCCTCTCTGGGCTGTTGTGTCATCCCCAGCATTTCACACACACTCACACACTCACACACTCACGCTCACGCACACATGTGCACAAGATTTAACCATGGGGCTCCGAGGTCGTAAAAAGGGCTTAACACAGAGATGTAGTGAAAATGAATTCCTGAGAGAAAACTGACTGAGATCTGACTGAGATGTTTATGGAGGGGCCTAGCACTGGACAGAGCAATGTGTCTGGTTTCATTAGTTCCCTTACTTTCTCTGTCGGCCACTCTCTTGCTCTGCATATTCAGTATGCCTCCCCTTCGCTCTCTGAACCTGTTGCTTATTTGCTAATCTTTCTTTTTTTCTGCCTGTTAACCATCCTCCTCACCGTTTTCCCTCTTACTGTTTTTCTCTTTTTTTTTAAACAGCTGCTGCTCGGTCACATACTGTCTGCCTGGCAATCTGTTGCGCGCTCTCCTTACCTCTATTTGTCATTGCTTTCCTATTCATTTTGCCACTACTCTGTACTCTACTGCCCTTAACATTTTGCATCAACCTTTTGGTCTCCCTCTCCTTGTCTCTATCCCTTGGCTCTATCCCTTGTCTCCCTGTCGCTCTGTCTGTATCCATCTCTCTCTCTGTCTTCCTTCCTACCTCTCCTTGTCTCAATCTCTCTGTCTCCCTCTATCTCTCTTTGTCAACCTCTCTGTCGTTCTCTTTCTCTCTCTCTCTCTCTCTGTGTATCTTTCTATCTCTCTCCCCTATATGAGCCTGCGTGTCTGTATGGGCTGTTGCTCAACCTCCCTTGTGTGATGTGCTGCCTGTCTCTGTCAGTGCAGTCAGTGAGGTTGGGGCAGTGTTTGCATGGAATTACCTCACTCCTGCTTCTCTTACATGTATCACATTCCTAGAAGAGGGTTGACTTTCAGTCGCTCAGATAGACTCACTCGCTTGCACCTGAAAGGAAAGTGGGGCAGCTTGCGCAACGGCCCAGAGGATTGCTCAACCTCTCCCTCACCGCCTACAGGAACTGTGTCGACACACCGGGAGCAAAAACAAAAGCCAGAGCAAATAAGTCGCCATAGAAACTATCCACATATTTATATTGATTGATTTTACCTTTATTTTTCCAGGTTAGCTTCATGAGCTTACAAATATATTTTCTAAGACACACCTGGACAAAATCGCAGGACACTTTAACATTTTAATAATAATAACTTGGACAAAACTGCCCTTCATACACTGAGAAAGGCATTAATTAGACAGTTCTAGTGCAACTATGTCCATCATAGCCCTAGCTTTGAACTTACACATGTAACCAGTAATTTAATATTAAAATGTGCCCTTCACCTGACCTCCAAAGCAGATTTGTTGAAAGAGGTTGCTACATTACCAGACTAGACTGAAGAATGTTACAGTAGTTTAATATGCAGTATACAGGCTTCAGTGTGTTGGTTTGTGTTGCATGGGCAATTTGAGGTTGTGTGGTGTGAGAAATAGTCATTATCACCTTCATTATCAAGCCCCCTACAACAATCCTGATCTCACTGAATGTATGAGGCTAGTCATCATCTAAGATAAGCAAACATTTCAAGAGAGTTACACTGGGATACCAGAATATATCACAAGACTGTGGTGTTGAGGCCTCCTTGATGACACTCAGACCTATCTGATCCTACGCTGTTACTTGTTTCAGTATGGAAGTGTTCTACACAACCAGGATGGAACAGAGCTATCGAAAAGACAAAGTGAATACCGTGCTGATGGCATCAACTGTTTACACTGCCTCTTTGTTTCCACCCAGAAGTTCTGTGGAATAGTCTGGTGAGTTTTTCTTAAAATGTACCGTTTTAGATAGGGATGTTCCAGAGAATTGACGTTTACCTCTGATCGCGGAAATGTACATATACTTCGTTTATCAGGAAAAAGGAAGGTTATAATTATCAGGCACTTCAACTCATGAGTGAACCCCCACCCTTCAGAATTCTTCTTCCTCAGAGTTCTCACAACACTGTCGTTTTCATTAAGTGTATGTGATTATGTTGGCATTGCATCATGCCGCGCTGTACTAACTCTCCCCAATGGGAATTCCCAACAAGAAAATAAAAACTACTTTAAGTTCTTTTTATTCAACTGCCAAATGTGCACAATGACTGCAATTTGAATCAAACAGAGAGCGCCGATGGTAGATTATTTTTGACCCTGGTGTATGACCCTCTATTGAATTGTCATGCCGACACGCTGCATTACAGAGTGTTTCATCAGAGTTCCATTCCCAAGCCTGCATGTTCTGAAATGGCTGCCACTACCCTAGCAGTCATCTGGGCAAGGGGAGTTAAGTCCTGTATTAGGAATGAGGGTGATATATGCCTGAAGTTATAAGAAGAATGGGGTTGTAGGGAGGAGATGAGGTGGTGCACAAAAACTAGCCATGAAGGTCTCCCTTTGTACTTCTTTTGTGAGACTTTCTAAGTTAATTCCTGTATAAATCTGCATTATATTGAAACTACGAAACTACTAGCTCTATGCAAATCAACTGTAATCTCTGAAGTATATCCTATTCATATGACTGCAATAATTAGTATCCAGGGGAAATCAAATCCCTTCCATCAATCAATCTTTAATTCTTAAATAGGAATGAATATTGTATGCTAAGTGAATTAGTCTTCATTACTTTTGTACAGTGGATGCCCTCCTTCATTTGGAGGACAATTCTCATGTACCCACCCAGCTACGTGGACATGGCATTTGCTTCCATTTCCTTCCTGGTGTGTGACCAGGCTGCACGGGCAACAGGGAGTACCGTGCAGCCGAGGGGAAGGAGCAAGGAAGGAGACGAGGAAATCAATCAAAGTTCAGATAGCACAGAGACAGTCCCATGGATTTCCTGCTCCTAGCAGGATGAATCTCCCAACACAAAGATTAGATGACAACATCTGATAGTTATTTCCTACTGCATTAATATTATTCCACATTTGAATTACCTTGTCATGAGAAATATCAAATGGGTGTTTTTGTTTTGGACTGATCTCAATGTGCTTGACTCATATCGATCTTGTCCAATGTGTTAAAGTGGCTGGTCCAGTGTTGCCACTGTGCCACTTTTGCTTTTGTTTTCAACACGGATTGCACAATCCACACTACTACCGATATGCAGTCCCGGGACCTGTCCTCTGCTGCTCCTTCTCTGAGATCTGGTTACTCACGGTCAGTCATATGAGCCAGGAGCGGAAGCGCTGGCTAAACCACAGACCTCAGCCCCCCCACAGTAGGCAGGCCGGCAGTCAGGCAGGGCCTTGTGGTTGCCAGCAAGACTGTGGGATGGTGGGGGGGGGGCTTAAAAGGGACGTCTCTCACAGAGATTTAGATGGGAAGTGTCCCAGATAATTGCATCCTGATTCCTGACTACCATCCCAGCCCTGTCTCCAGAGTCCTTAGTGACATCTCATAATCACAGCTCTGTCAGACTCCAAAACTCCCAAAAGCTGTGTGGGGGAGAATCAATCACGCTGAACTGCTTTTTACATCCATTAATGTCAACTTAGCTGAATCACAAAGAACAAGTCAGTCGCATGAATCCTTCCTCTCCTAAAACATCACCGAAAGCACCTGCAATATGATGTTACCTGTCAGTAATATGAGTCTGACGTTAGCTGTTCTTCTGCACCAGATGTCTCAGCTCCTAAATGCTCAGCTATGAAAAGCCAGCATTGTGTTTATCAAGGACACCCTTTAGTGGGCGAGGGTTCTTGCAGAAATCTAAAAATGTATAATTTCAGATGAAAGCAGGCAAAGACACTTGACTGAAAAAAATCTAAAAGCTCTTCAGTTGAGATCATTGTCTGTTCTGTACTATACTGTAGTGTCTTGAAGGAACCCCTAACGGTTTCATTATGAAGCTTAAGGTTTTAGGGTTTACTTATAATCTTCATACAGCACAGCCAGAACAGGACTTGCCACACCTTGGAAGTTTCTTGCCTTTCTAGTGTACTTTTCTGAGCCACTGTGCTTACAGTATTTTCCAAGGATCACAATTAGAGAATTGTCATTGTGTGTAAAAAGTAAGTACCTACCTACAGTAGGTTCAATAGCTGGTGTTGTCCTCTTTGAAATAACCTAATGTAGCCAGAACTTGTAATTGCTTCACATTCTCTTCAAGAATTCATAGTTGACTCAGGCCCTGAGGCAGCAAAGCAGCCCCCAAACCAGCCTCCATGCTTAACAGTTGGGAGGAAGTTCTTCTGTGCAAAGGCAGCATTTCATTTTTGATAAGCATGGCATTGAGGCCAAACAACTCTACCGTTATTCATCTGTCCACTGCCTTGTTCAAGTAGTTTAAGTCTTTACCTATGTTTTTTACTGGCAAACAGCAGTCATGGCTTGATATTACTTTTTAAGAGTAGAGGGTTCTTTCTTCCTGACCTCCCATGTATAGTCCAAGTATTTTTAGTCGCTTTCAGATTGTTGAGTCATGCACTTTGACATTGATTGTGGCAAGAGAGTCTTGTAGACCCATTGATGTTACCCTAGGGTACTTATAGACTTCTATGAGCATCATTCGGCAAGCTCGTGTTGAATTTGGTCGACCTGTCCTATATTGATTGCCATTGGTCTGGACTTTTCTCCAATTTATAGATGATCTGTTAGAATGATGTACTTCGAATTGCTTGGAAAAAGGCTTTGTGACCCCTCCCAGATTTATGGGCATCTCTAACCTTTCTTCTGAGTGCCTCAGACAGGTGTTTTGACCTTGGTATTCTCTGTTACCACACACCCATATGATTAAGACCAAACCAGACCATGTTTCTATTTTTTATGGAAGGCTTGACCCCTCTCAAGTTACTCCCTAATAATTTTCAAATCATTTGCACCTGTTTTGGTGCCCCTGAATCTAATGTTAGCCATTTTATGTGATGGTAAATGTAGAAGTGTACTAACTGTCATCGCATAACAACACTGAATTCTGTTTTTTGTGCGAGTTGTTAGATTGGTTTGCCTTCATCTCCCCACTGTGAAGTATGTTCGTGGGTATGTGATGTTGTGGGATAATTTTGGTTCCAAAGGCCCTGGAAGCCTGGTTAGATACATGCCATCATGAACAATGAACTCTGTACCAGGAGATGTTAGACTCAAATAAGGCTGAGGTGAGGAATCTCTTCCAGAGATTCTACTCAGTCTTAAATGTATATTTATACATTTGCAGCGCCAACCATTTTATTCCAAGACTGTTATGAAAATCACAGTAAAAAAAACTGAATGTGTTCCGAGACTTTACTTTTAGAAGAAATAACTCATAATATACTCTTTGGGTAATTACAGAGGTTTTCATGAGTCTTCCTGAACTTTCTACTCTAAGCGAAGCATAGTAAACAGCATATTCTACTGATATAAGGGACTTCTCAACCACCATTACAGACATGTATACCAATATACACCGATCAGCCATAATATTATGACCACTGACAGGTGAAGTGAATAACACTAATAATCTCGTTATAATGGTGCCTGTCAGTAGGTGGGATATATTAGGCAGCAAGTGAACATTCTGTCCTCTAAGTTGATGTATTAGAAGCAGGAAAAATGGGCAAGCGTAAGGATCTGAGCAACTTTGACAAGGGCCAAATTGTGATGGCTAGATGACTGGGTCAGAGTCTGGGTCACCAAAACTGCAGCCCCTGTGGGGTGTTCCCGGTCTGCAGTGGTCAGTACCTATCAAAAGTGGTCCAAAAGCAAGACAACACCCAAAATGGGAAAGGTTTTGCAGGTGGTGGCCACAGACAAATGCTCTCTCCTTATCCTTCCTGACTGATTCTTCTCTAGTTTTGCGTTTTGCTAGTGTCCTTGTCACTACTGGTAGCATGAGGCAGTACCTGCAGCCCATTCAGGTTGCACAGGCAGTCCAGCTCCTCCAGGATGGCATATCCATACATGCCGTTGTAAGAAGGTTTGCTGTGTCTCACAATACAGCCTCAAAAGCATGGTGGAGATATCAGGAGATGAGCCTTTACATGAGGAGAGCTCAACAGGGCCGTAGAAGGGCATCAACCCAGCAGCAGGACTGGTATCTTCTCCTTTGTGCGAGGAACAACAGGAGGAGCACTGCCAGAGCCCTACAAAATGACCTCCAGCGGGCTACTGGTGTGCATGTTTCTGACCAAACTGTCAGAAACAGACTCTATGAGGGTGGCATGAGGGCCCGACGTCCTCTGGTGGGACTTATGCTCACAGTCCAACACCATGCAGCTCGATTGGCATTTGCCAGAGAACACCAGAATTGGCAGGTCCGCCACTGGCGCCCCATTCTCTTTTCCGATGAGTGCAAGGTTCACACTAAGCACGTGACAGATGTGAAAGAGTCTGGAAACGTCATGGTGAACATTATGCTGCCTGCAACATAATCCTGCATACCAGGTTTGGCGGTGGATCAGTGAGGGTCTGGGGACCATCACTGACTGCTGTTACAGTAGGTACTGGGATGAAATCCTCAGACCCATTGTCAGAACTTACGCTGGTACAGTGGGCCCTGGGTTCGTCTTGGTGCAGGACAATGCTCGGCCTCATATGGCCAGAGTGTGTAGGGAGTTCCTGGATGATGAGGGCACTGATGCCATTGACTGGCCCTCATATTCCCTAGACCTGAATCCAACTGAGAACCTCTGGGAAGTTATGTATCGGCGCATCCGACACCGCCATGTAGCGCCACAGACTGTCCAGGAGCTCACTGATGCCCTGATCCAGGTCTGGGAGGAGATCCCCCAGTAAACCATCCGCCGTCTCATCAGGAGCCTGCCCAGACGTTGTCGGGAGTGCATACAGGCGTGTGGGGGCCATACACAATACTGAGTCATAATATGAGTTGCCGTGACGAAATTCACACAAGATGGAACTGCCTGTGATTTCAATTGTTTACTTTGATTTTTGGTGTAAGTTTGAATCCATCCCTCAATCGGTTGGTGATTTTGGTTTCCATTGACAGTTGTTACTTCATTTTGTTCTCAATGAATTACACAATGTACAGTATAGATTTTGATCTTTAATATATTTCGTTCATCAAGATCCGATGTGTGATTTGTGTTCCCTTAATTTTTTTTGAGCAATGTACTTTGAACACATGTATTGGCTGGGACTCCCAGAGGATTGGTTTGAGAACTGCTGGTCTTACATCCTCCCAAGATTTGACTGTTGTCTCCTTGCTTGGGAATCTGCTGCCCATGTCCACCTCACACATGATTTCTGCTCCCAGCTGTGCCCAGTAACTCTCAAGTGACTGACTGTGTTCCTGAAAAAGTTTAAAACCGATATCAATGTCTTGCTATTCTCTCAACTTTGGCTTTGTCAATTTTTCTATAACTGTAGTCAAGGAAATATCAAAAGGTGCAGGACACTGCCGACCATTCTAGACTAAATGGGGTATCTCAGTGTCGACAAATGTAAAATGCTCACAATCCACCAACTATAACAGTCAGAGATTGGTTTATGTCACAGGTGTAACTGCATGTTTTAACATGAAAATGTAATTTGATTGGATGTTCATGTGATGTTAAGCATTGTATTAAAGCCCATAGTTTTAATGTTTGGTGTAGCTGCCCAAGAGAATGTTTTTGTCATCTTAGTACCTGCTTAACTTTGCCCACTCAATTTTTAAAGAACCGTAAAGTTGTTTATCCAACTTTTAACACTTGATGTTGGTTGTCGAGATCTGCCCCATTGAGTGGACAGTGAGAAAGGACCAGCTTAGATTTTGATTGCTCTTTGGTCTCATGAAAGTTATTGCAGTCTCCATTGTCCTGGAAATGGCTAGGGCAGAAGACCAAGCATCTCCTGTGGCCCTATGTAAGATCTTGAATCTACTACAGAATCTACTAGTTATGTTTATATTTCATTTTTATTATATTTCTATTTTCTTATTCTATGTAAAGCACATTAATTGCCTATTTGTTGTTTTTATTCTATTTTATTTCTATATTTTTCTTTTTCTTTGAAATGTACATTGAATTGCTTCTATGTATGAATTGTGCTATATAAATAAGCTTGCTTGCTTGCTTTTTTTTTGCAACTCTGCCTAGAAGGCCAGCATTCTGGAGCCGCCTCTTCACTGTTGACATTGAGACTGGTGTTTTGTGGGTGCTATTTAATGAAGCTGCCAGTTGAGGACCTGTAAAGTGTCGGTTTCTCAAACTAGATACTAATGTATTTATCCTCTTGCCCACATGTGCACCAGGCCTCCCACTCCTCTTTCTATTCTGGTTAGAGGCAGTTTGTGCAGTTCTGTGAAGGGAGTTGCACGCAACGTTGTACAAGATCTTCCGTTTTTTGACAATTTCTCACATGGAATACCTTTCACTTCTCAGAACAAGGATAGACTGATGAGTTTCAGAAGAAAGTTCTTTGTTTCTGGCCATTTTGAGCCCATAATCGAACCCACAATCACTGATGCTCCAGATATTAAACTAGTCTAAAGAAGGTTAGTTTTATTGCTTCTTTAATCAGCACAGCAGTTTTCAGCTGTGCTAACATAATTGCAAAAGGGTTTTCTAATGATCAATTAGCCTTTTAAAATGACAAACTTGGATTAGCAAACACAATGTGCCATTGGAACATAGGACAGATAATTGCTGATAATGGGCCTCTGTACGCCTACGTAGATATTCCATTAAAATCAGCCGTTTTCAGCTACAATTTCTAACATTAAAAATTTCAACACAGAATTTGTGAACTTTGAATACAAGCTTAAAGTGCAGTCTCTCAGCTTTAATTTGAGGGCATTCACATCCAAATTGGAGGAAAGGTTTAGGAATTACAGCTCTTTAATATGTAGCCCCCTCTTTTTCAAGGTACCAAAAGTAATTGGACAATTGACTGTTTCATGTACAGGTGTGGGCTACTCCATTATTTCTTCATCATTTAAGCAGGTAAAAGGTCTGGAGTTCAGTCCAGGTGTGGCATTCACATATGGAAGCTGTTGCTGTGAACCCACAACATGCAGTCAAAGGAGCTCTTAATGCAAGTGAAACAAGCCACCCTTAGGCTGCAAAAAAAAATCCATCAGAGGGATAGCAGGAACATTAGGACTGGCCAAATAAACAGTTTGGTACATTCTGAGAAAAAAAGAACACACTGGTGACACAAAAAGGCCTTAATGTCCACGGAAGACAACAGTGGAGGATGATCGTAGGATCCTTTCCATGGTAAAGAAAAACCCCTTCATAACATTCAGCCAAGTGAAGAACACTCTCCAGGAGGTAGGTATATCATTATCCAATTCTACCTTTAAGAGAAATTTTCACAAGAGCAAATACAGAGGGTTCACCACAAGGTACAAACCATTCATAAGCCTTAAGAATAGAAAGGCCAGATCAGACTTTGCCAAAAACATCTAAAAAAGCCAGCTCAGTTATGGAACAGCATCCTTTGGACAGATGAAACTAAGATCAACCTGAGTCAATCACATGATCTCAATCTGATCGAGCATGCATTTCACTTGCTGAAGACAAGACCTAAGGCAGAAAGACCAGCGAACAAACAACAACTGAAGACAGCTGCAGTAAAAGCCTGGCAAAGCATCACAAAGGAGGAATCCCAGCGTTTGGTGATGCCCATGCATTACAGACTTCAAGCAGACATTGCCTGCTTGAAGTCTGCTTATTTATGATTGTGTTAATTTGTCCAATTACATTTGAGCCCCTGAATAAAGGGGTATGTGTATGAAAATGGTTGCAATTCCTAAATGTTTCATACAATATTTTTGTTCAAACCCTTGAATTAAAGTTGAACATCTGCACTTCAATTGCATCTTGGTTGTTTCATTTCGAAACCATTGTGGTGGCGTAGACAGCCAAAAGTATGAAAATTGTGTCAGTGTCCAAATATTTCCGGACCTAACTGTATGTAGGTATTACGATCCACACTGGACCAAAAAACTAGCATTTGGTTGATCCCAGTCCTATAGGACTACTACTGAACCTATGAAAATTATCATTTTTTCTTATGCTTTTTTTAAAATTGTAAAATGCTGATCTGTGTCAAGTATATCTCTTTTGTAGTTGTTTTGGTTTGTCGTAATGTTAGAGACACCAATGCAATAGACTACATGGACATGAATGGACTTAGTGTGTGGCCTTAGTCAGAACCAAAAAACATTTCTCAGTATTTGATTGCTTGCTCAGCATACAGTCTTTGAGCTAATTCTCCATTGACCTGGGCATCCACTGGCTCTGTTCTATTTAGCACACAGGCTTTTTAGCTTCTATGCCAGCTTGGTAAGATTTAATTTAGCAGGCAATATTATTTTATTACAGTCATAAGGCTCTTGTGAGATTGTATCTGTTGCCCTTAGCTACAGGCTGTATTTGCGAAAGGTCATTTCAGTTTCAGAGGCCTCATGCTATGTTTACACAAGACTCAAATATGTGTTTGACATGACTCACATACCCACGCAGGCAGGAGTTCTTTGTGGAGACAGGGTTTGTATTGTTTTAAGAGAAAGGCCACAAGATAGTGTTAAGGGATCAAAGACATTGGCTGTACCTTTCCATTGGCTAAATTAGGCAATAGCTTACAGCAAAATAATTAAAAGGTTCAAGCAGTTCAAATTCAAAGTCATTTTAAAGTCTGTTCTTCCTTTTGATGGAACAAAATCATTCACGAAAGAAAAAAGGCTTAATCTGTCAATATAGTGCGTCATTATTAACCAAAAAATACCCAGCTATGAAAAGAAACAAGGGCAAACCCTTGTGGAGCAAATGAGGCAATCCCTAACCATTCTGACTTTCAGTTTCTTTCATGGTCATCACTTCCGAATAATTATTGCATCGTTAGGGACATGACTTCTTATTGAGAAATCTTTCACAAGAACCTTCCAACTCAGCATTTTCCACTTTGTTTGTGAGTTAATTCCTCACATTTCCTGTGAAATAAACAAATAGAGGCAAGGAATAAGGAAGTCAGTGTGTCATGCTATGCTATCCAAATAAAAAATCAAAGCAAATGGGGTTTTTTTCAAATATTTGAATTTTGGGAATTTGAAATTTTTCCAACAGATATTATCAATAATGAAATGCTTACTTACGGCCCTTTCTCCATAAATGCTGATAGAAGTAAAAAAACAGTACCACAAGGAGTGATAAGAATAACAACAACAAGGACTAATAACATGGCTATTTAAAGGGAGTACCAGTACCAAGTCAGTATGCGTGTGTCTGAGTCCTTCACACGTTCAGGTACATTTACTACAGGTACAGGTACATTTACTACAGGTACATTTACTGCAGGTGCAGGTACATTTACTATAAGTACAGGTAGCAGCACATAGATAATAAACCAGAGCAGCAATGCGTGATAGGTGAGAAATGTGTGTGTGGCGTAAGTATGTGTGTTCATGTTGTGTATGATCGTGTGCATATTTGAGTGTGTGTGTGTGTGTGTGTGTGTGTGTGTGTGTGTGTGTGTGTGTGTGTGTGCGCACATGCAGTGTGTGTAAGTGAATCTAAGCGACTGTATAGGGATACAAATGCAGGTAGCTGGGTAGACCTTTGATAATAATTTGATAGTTTTGCTTAACAGATTTATTGTTTGAATTTAAAAACAAAGCGTAGTCTGTTACAGACTGGATCCATGCGAGAGACTGCTAAACTTGCTTGGCTTTTTTTCAAGCCCATAATCAGATACACCACTTAAATTAACATTCACATCTTTCCTCCTACACATTTCTTCAATATTTCATCATGTAGTACACACTCTATGGAGTGTTTTGCTTATGCTACACAACCTCACACCACCTGTAACTAAAATAGCAAAAACGTCTCCACTTGACCTTCTTTCCCCCCATATTGTTATGCACAGGCTAGCTCACACAGAGACAGTGTGTTCAGAGTTGAGGCGGCCTTCTAGGCTTTGCAGAAAATTCCAGAAGACACTGGAGGGAAGGACAAACTAATCAATGGGGCCAGTAGGCACTGGAAGGTCTGTAAAATAAGATGGATGGATCCTATCACCTTTACACATGCAGAGAGAGAGAGAGAGAGAAAGAGAGAGAGAGAGAGAGAGAGAGGGAGAGAGACAGAGAGAGACAGAGAGAGAGAGAGAGAGAGAACTATGCCACATGTGAAATCAACCCGATCCTCTCAGAGGATTGCTCCAGAGAGTAGAAGACACACCAACTGTGAAACACAGTCTTAGCAGTCTGGGATGCTTCCGGGGCAACAGTTGTGACCAACGACAGGATCCAGTGTAACCTTGCATTCTCTGAGGCCTACAGAATGGGTTTGCTACTGTATCTCTACACGCCACGACCTGCCTTCCCCATTTAGAACGGGCAAAAACTTAAATCAATCTGAAGTGGGTACACACATTATCATTTATAATACCTAGATGTTGTCATTTTATAAACAGGTCAAGGGAAACACCTCTAGTAAAACATACAATGGAGGGCTGTTAGGAGATGCCATGGTTGCCAATTCTCACAGGTGTTTGACATTGGCGTGAATGACCTAGTCGCTCCAATGGCAATAGTACTCTACAGTATACCGTAGAATGGATTAGCCAGAGGCGGCAGCGCGTCCTTCCTATAACAAGTCCTAGCAGACACTAAGCTCCCACCAGACGGAAGCATTCAGTTTGGTCAATACCCAGAACAGCTGTTTGCTAAAACTACATGAGCGCATAGGTTTACAAGGATTAGGTCTCAGACAATTGTGCAGGGTACAGTTTTTGGAGAAACTAAATTGACTACAAGCTGATAATAAAAAGTATGTAGAAAATATAATGAAGCTATTCTGTAGTTTTATACTGTAGTTTTAACTGAAATACTGTTATGGCCTAGGGTGGTCTCTCCCCTATTCCCCCTCTATCCTGTGCAATAAAGCGTTAAAAGAATCTATACAAATATATTTAAATAAGATCCCTGACAACCAATGCTATAGTCAACTATAAGTCAATGTTTGGAAACTCCATTAATTGTACTTAATCGAATGCCACGTTCAGCAAATGAACAAGTCGGAATATCTTCATATTAACAATTAGTATATGAATTGGGCATAACAAACAACAAAATAAAAACGAGGGAGACGAAAACTGTCAGGGAGACAAAAATGGTTTTGCATGATAATTTGTGGCAGAGGTGTAAAATTGCAGAGAATCTGCTTTCAATTGCAAAATTTCGTCTCTTCAGACGCTAATCAGCCCCTGCCTCAATGCTAACTTTACCACTGCTGCTGAGAACAACTGAATGGTTCACATTGCATTGGGAGTGTGGAATCTATGGATTTAAAACTGTATTCAGTCTCGGATCTCAGTGAGTTGTTTGCACAACAACCTTTAGGATGGGTCATTTTAGAAATGGTTTGAAACTGTCATGCAAGTGCAGAGAATACTGCTAGCACAAAGAACATGAAAATCACTACTCTGACGTCACTTAGAAGGAATAAAGAAATCAGTGGGGACTGGTGAAGTGGTAGGAGGGGGAAGGCTTTGGGGATTTACTGCGTCCTCAAAGGGCAAAGCTCCTCTTTCTTGATTAGACATTAATGAACCATTAGAAACCAACTGCAATACACAAACTGTGCCTTCCCCCGCAATACACAAACGCCCACACTCCTGCTGAGTGTTGTGGAGCTGTTCCACCGCAGCCAGCAGTTAGATGTTAAAGGCCAGTCATAATGTAAGCTAACACCTTGATCTGTAAACAGACTAGTGCTGAATGTCTGATGAGGTGTAGGGCTACGATACGTCCCAAAAAAGTTCTGATGAAGTTATCACAGTGATCACTCAGAGAGGCCTTAGTACAGGCAATGCGGGAGGGTGGATGTAGAGCCTTTTACAATTAATTTCCAGAAAGAGGCATTAATTAATTAACAGATCTCAGCTTATTGAATATAATATTCATTGAATGGCTCAAAGAAGGTGGCAGGTACTTTGCTGCAACTACTTCAAAAGACAAATATTTAACATTATTAATTAAAAGAGCAAACCAGACAAAATCATCAGTTAAGTGAAAAAGTGAATCAGATTATGAAGCTTTATTACAACACAGTTTTGTTTGGTTATTGAGATAAATGACGCTTTTTCTGTCCTAGTATTAAGTTAATTAATTATATTTGAAGATAAATAGGCTAAATAGGCTATTAATATAGAGGTCCTTGGGGGGCATGTAAACAGCTGCATGGTCAGAGCAGCAGGTACTCTGTCTGAGAACAACATTGCTGAATAAGTTGTTTATGCAAAAAGGACCTGTCGCTGCAATGGAATTTCTGCTTTTGTAATCGCTTGCAATGATGTGGCCATGCCAGAGCGAAGCCAGCCCGTGTATGGCTGGCTCTGCAGTTATTTATCTTCCTGTTAAAAAGTCCTGCCAATGTTTTCCCTAACAGGGAACCATCCACCACAAAAGCAGCATGATGCAATGCTCCAAACCTGCCCTTTTCTTTCCACTGACTGAATCCCAAGTACAGTAGTGGGAACAGGCCCAGTTGCTGTTTGTCTGTTGTGAATGCCAGGAACTTCCCTGTACTGCTCCCTGCGTCCTGATAGCCGAATAGCCAAACTCCAAAGGAGCCATTGAAACCCCTGGAAGCCTTGCTAATCCAATTACCCGCAGACATAGTATAGCTATAGCCTCTTTGTAAATGGGGCTAATTGTGCTAACCCTCTTACATGTGCGGCTGACACCAGCAGACAGCATGTGACCTCCAAAACTCAGTAGTGCTGGCCTCTATCACTTTCTTAACAAGACATTGACACTTGGCAGGCAGCCCCATTGCCTCCAGTGCATGTGCCCCAGGCAGTGACTACTCTACTACAGAACACTGTGTATGGGTTACCAGTACATTCTGTTGCATGACTTATCATGACAGTTATGTGACTCCACCAACCAGCCACACCACTGTGAGAACAGCAACTTATCTACCGTGGTGATATCAGGCCTACTGTTTTGAAATCCAGGAAGTATGACTTCAATACAGCAGAGCGTTTCAAAGAAATCCAGTCATTTTCCCCACTAATCAATTTCCTCATATTACTGTGTACTGGATTATCATTGCTCTATTAGCAGCTAGGTTGCCAACACAATTTAAATTGTTCAAAATCCATCCATGTGAGTGTTGATACAAAGGATGATTCATTCAACATCAAACAGTGAATCACAGAGGGGAGAGTGAATGTAGGGAGATTGAGGCAGCAGGCAGGCAGGGGAAGAAATACTCCCAGAGAATATTTAGAGGTATTTAGTGCTGCCGAGTTACATTGCGACAAGGGACAATTTTACGGCTATAGCCTTAGGCAATCTCTGTAGCACTCGTGCAACACTGTGTGCAACTGAAATGTTTCCATTTTAAAAGATGATCTCCCACTCAGGGCTAGCTAAAGTCATCACAGAACAGCCACAGGAAGCTTCCCTCACCCACACATGCTTACATGTGTACACATATACACACACAAACACACACCATCTGACTCAGCTCACGACCACACCATTATAAGGCTGTACATCCTCCCCAGAGTCACAAAAAGACAGATATGAAAGGAACATTATCTGTTGTTTGTCACTCAACTCGTTATGCACAAGGTCAATGCATTAAAAGCTGTGCAGAAACAAAATATGTATTTGTCTCATTAACAAAAATAATGTGTTACACTCCTGTGTGTGTGTGTGTGTGTGTGTGTGTGTATATGTGTGATTTAGTGAGGCATGCATGTTTGTAAGTGAACAATGCCAGGGGAAGTTATGTCAATAGCTGAACAAAGGTTATCTAAGTCCTTTTATTGTTATTTTCCACCTACTTACTTGTTTTGGAGCCTTGTTATTAATGGAAGTCACGTTTTTCTTACAGGTGCAATATGTTGAGCAGAGAGATGAGGTTAATGCCCTCCTCATTTCAAAACCCATTTCTATACTTTTCCATGGTTGCAACATCAAACTGATGTTTTATAACCAATAACCCATCCCCATGTGCGTGCCTATACCGAGAGCAGGCATTGTGAGGAATGGTGCAATACCATCATTGCTATTGAGTCATAGAAGGGGTGTGGCACACCCCTTCCAACATATGCTTAACAGTGATCATTTTTTTGCTTTTTAAACTGTATGCCCAATACCGTTTTCGACATCTTAAATTAAATTGCGTACTATTTATGGCATGTGGACTATATTGTTTAGTAAAATACCTTTTAGTGAAATTCGGTTGTGTTTAATCTTAGATGGATATTGTTAAATATTATTATGTCTAATAATGACTTGCAACACACCTTGCAACTTCAGATTTACGATGCACGATTCTTTTGTTCCATTCAAGACGTAAACTGCCGTGGCGACTATTGCGAGGTTCACCCGCCGATGTCGTCAGACCAGGGGGTGGAGCTACGATGTTGCAATCATGCTCAATCGCGCATCATCAACTTCACTTCTGTTACAAGAAAGGATATTTCAAGCTACTGCGTTGTCCGGTCTATTTTCAATCAGACAGGCAGTCGGTGGTGGCACGTCTGATTAGAATTTTTTACTTTTAGGGACTCAATTTCCATATTAAAGGATTATTGCACAAGTGACCAAATAAAGGGACGTGTACTTTTCCCTATGAGTAATCATTACTGTATTTATTTGGACGCGTCCACGAGTTTCCACAACTTTGGACAACTAGACTCTCTTCAATATTGTACAGCAGCCTTTAAAAACTACCTTTAATGTTTTTTTGTTTATAGAAAGTTGTTTCGGTTTTCAGCCAAAACCCTTCGGTTTAGAAAACATCTACTCGTTGCGCAATTCAAGACGCAAGGAAAAGCCCAGGATACAAGTCGCTACCACACAGCGGGAATAAGGAACAAAGACATCTGTACCAACAGTAGACACCGGTGTTACCGCCACACTTCAAAGAAAAATAACCAATTGAATTTGACAAGGACTTCTGCTTTAGATAGGTGAACATGCATCCTGCGCAAGAACCATCAATTCTCATTTGAACTATTATTTCGATGTCGACATAAATTTGCACATGCAGCATAACTGTAAGTAAGTTATAAAGACTACGGTGAACCATTATCCCTTTTAGAAGGAAGAAAAACTTCTGAAGCCATCCAAACTCTGGTTTTACTCTACACGGCGTGGGTTTTGCTACGTTTACTGCACATTTCGAGTTTATTGACAAGCAAAGCACTACACCCGAACCTGGAGTTACTATACCATTGTTCGGTTTTGAAGAACGGACCCCTTTGTCTTCCACGGCCAAGGTAACGGTTTATATTTTCACCCTACCCCAAATGGACTGTGTTTTTAATCGTTAGGTTAGGGTTGAAGGGATTGTCTGCTAACTCTGCCTGTATCGAGAATACGTAGATTTTTTAACATATGTTGTGAAACAGCAAGGTTAAACTTTAGAAAGTGAAGGTTCAACTCTCCCTACCACTCCTCGCGCCCGGTCTATCATCGCAACACAGCTTGCGCTCACTCGTTCTTGGAATTGCTCACTTTCTTGACCAGTTTTGCCTGGTTCCACAAATTTATATTTTGACTAACTGACTAATAACATGACCCTATGTGAGCTTCATGTTTTAAAATGTACATTTCTCATAATAAAAATCATACCTGAGAAATGTAATTAAGAGAAAGCTAAAGGGAACCCTGACGTGACTTGTGACGTCCGTACACATTTTTAACTTTTTTTTTTATTTGGGTGGCTGTGAATGACTCACGTAAGGAGCCGCATTTCGAAAGAGATGACAGCAATTCGAAATGGCTAATGCATACTACAGGCTACACTACTCATTAGTCAAGACTCCGTAGCATCATCCAAGCTCTTTCAGCATAGTATTTGGCACTGTTTAAATGGCGGATATGATTCACGTCTACTCTGAAAGTTCCCCTTTGTCTCAGATGCATTGTTTGTGTGCACAGACAATGAGTTTTGAACACCAAGTTCTAGGTAGTTCTGTCACTGTGCAGTTAAAATGTGTCGTTTTAGTTAAATATATTTTCGGTATTTCCACTCAATCACGAAACGTACAACCAACTCATATATATATATATATATATATATATCTCAGTGAAACCCACTAACAACCAATGTGACACTTTCAGATGAGCGGAAACGTACGCTCTCCTGCCCCCGCACCTACCCGCCCCCTGCGCCTGAAGAGGCTTGAGCTGGACGACCCTCAGGACGAGACGGAGGCCTTGAAGTGCAAGCGTCCCCGGCTTAGTGTGCCACCGTCGTCCCCTGGCCTGGCCCCCTGCCTCAGACCCCTGAGCCGCAGTCCTGGTCATGGGGGCTCCGACCAGCACTGTGTGTCCTGCATTGGGCCCTACGCCCTGCTGGAACCTACAGAGGGAACAGAGACCTACAGGGCCATCAACAGGATTACAGAACAGGAGTACACTTGCAAGGTATGTGTTGCAGCTAGCCCCATCACTCAGTGGTGTGTTGGCTTGGCCATTTAATCAAACTCAAATTTCACTCTCAGCTTCACTAACTGTCAGATAGAGGAGCTGACCTACATGCAGATCCATTTGATGTGACATTCTTTGGCGATTGAGCGCCCCGGAGGCTGTTCTGTGATGACTTTGTCCTCAGGAGGAGACATTCGCGTAGTCTCTGCGGTTTGACCTTGACCCCTAACCTAACTAACCTGTCCTCTGCCAGGTGTTCTGTATGAGACGCTACCGGGAGCTCATCACCCCCTACATCCGCCTGCTGCCCCACGACAATATCTGCCGCATGGCAGAGGTGGTGACGGGCGAGCACAGCGTCTACGTGTTCTTCCAGCGCAACTACGGCGACATGCACTCGTACGTGCGCACATGCAAACGGCTTAAGGAGGAGGAGGCAATGCACCTCTTCAGCCAGATGGCAGCAGCAGTGGCGCACTGTCACCAGCACGGCGTTGTCCTGCGGGACCTCAAGCTGCGCAAGTTTGTCTTCACGGACCCGCAGAGGTTAGTAGCTCATGCTCCCTTTAACTGGGGAACGTCATCTTTGGATCGTTCTGTTCGATGTCTGAGACGTGTGGCACAAATATGTCATTTGAATGTTTACTTGGCTACATGCGCGCCAGGCGTACGTGCACTGTGTTTACCTCCACTGTCGCATCAGAAGTTATGCAACTGTCAAAGTGACACTAAGTTCTTCAGCAAATATCTCATGTGACCGCAAAAACAAAAGTGTAATTTCCTTGTGATTCATATGTGAATTATTTGAGGCACTGTATTATGCCTGTAGAACAACAACAGCTTTGAATCTCACAGTGCAGAAACGCGTCACACTGGGTTGGGTATGGCAGTCATGATGATAGCGACGACTCGACATCTTTCTGTTTTTCTTTCCTTTCAGGACCAAGCTTGTTCTTCAGAACCTGGAAGACTCTTGTCTGCTCCACGGTGATGATGACTCTCTGACGGACAAGCACGGTTGCCCAGCCTATGTGGGCCCGGAGATCCTCAACTCGCGCCACTCATATTCAGGGAAGGCTGCTGACGTGTGGAGCCTGGGCGTGGTTCTGTACACCATGCTGGTGGGACGCTATCCGTTTCAGGATGTGGAACCTGCAGCGCTCTTTAGTAAGATCCGCCGGGGGGCATTCACGGTGCCAGAGTCGCTCTCGGTTCGGGCCAAGTCACTGGTGCGCTGCATGCTGCGTAAAGCACCCTCAGAGAGACTGGAGGCCTCAGAGCTGCTTCTCCACCCATGGCTGAACTGTTCCAACCACACAACACCTCCCCATATGCACCTCAACTCCAGGAACTGCACTGATCAGGTGGTCCCCAGCTACACAGAAGACAATGAGGGTACAGGCTGTTTCTAGGAGGAAAACCAATGAAAATGTCCTTCTGTCCATTGTCTACTATGTCCTTCTGACACAAGTTTCGCAGTATAATCTCTGTAGAAGGTATATTGATAATGCAAGGATTTTTCCCTTACCTACCTGAAATGTTTGGTGACACTTAAGAAACATAACATAGTTATAAGGCATTGCAAATGGCTTAAGTTAACCTCATATGCTAGTGTCTGAATGCAGGAGTTTGGTATTTTATTCTGCTCTGCTGTTAGACCTTAGTATGGATAGATGTTGAAGTTTTGATTTAAAGAAGTTATGATCGTGTTATCCAGGGCTCTTAATCTAAAGATTTACCAAATGTATTATTTTGTTCTGTATCATGAAGCATGTGTGTAGGTAGTGATGTTGCAGTTACATAGAGCAGTAACGACTGGATCTACTGGCTATGGATGCCTCTTTTGAGTTGGGCTTACACACACTGCAGAGTAACATTAAGGAAGGTGCTTTTCAAAACTACTATTTTGCTTTAAGTAATGGAATCATTTTTTTGTTTTACTCGGTGGGAAGAACAGGTGGAAACAGCCCTCAGATACCCTGCCCCATTATAGAAGCAGTCTGTTCAGCAGTATTGCCCTTTGCAAAAGCAGTACATTGACCAGTTTTGAGATTCTGAACAAATCTGTTGGGATTTGGGAACACTAAATTGAAGATGTATGTCTGAAAGGACTGATACCTGACACCTCTGAACTTGACAAAATCCTGGAATACTTGATGCACAGTTTGTGCCTTTGTTTGTTTGTACTTTTGTTTACATATGTATTTTAGTGACATTCGGATCGTAACCAACCATTAAAGTGCCTTGTTTTCAACAGTTTGTTGAGTAGTCCTCCTCCCCTCTTATAGCATATCTCTATCAGAATTTCACCAAGCTTTGCTTTACCAAAGACGTAAGCTACTCTCAATCATCACTTAGTGTGCCAAGTCAGGTTTAGTGATGTGTGATTCAGTTATTGTTCAACTCTGTCACAGGGTTTGTTTTCTGAAGAACATGTAATGTCAGTCAGCATGAAGACATTGTCTAGATCCCCAGACAAGTGTAGTCATCATGACTTCAGGCGTGAGTTAATGTCTGTAGAAGAATATTGTGCCGTGGGTTCAGTCCTGAAGGATACAGTGCTGTAGTGTACTGTAAAAATCTTAATTGCCCATATAATGGTGTATCCGTTGGCCTGAAGAAACAAGGGCACCACATACATTAGGGAATGTTGTTAGTTGTGACGATGCCTGCATGCAGTTTGCTGACCCTGAATACATCTCAGAACCCACTTTGTTCTTCACTTAGCCATAGCTCTTATTGTAACTTTGTAAATAATGTTTTTCTTTTGTTATTTTCGATAATGCAAAGATAAAGTACACTACATTTGTTGTTCTTTTGTTGGAGGGTTGGTGGATGTACTTTCGTAAAGAAGTATTTTTGTTGTTGCCAGTAAAAAATTAAACCCTTCCAGCTGTTTGCCAATCAGTTTTTTTTTGCATTTAAGCCAAGCTTTGTCGTCAGAGATAGTTGTAACACACTTGTTTATTACTCAATCACTATTTTCATAGTCAGGGTCAGGTAAATAGATCCTGGAATCAATAAATGATTTATAGACTACAAACCTACATTGCATACTAGTGTTGTATTTGCAGCAGAAAATAAAATTAAAAGTTAGAACTGCAAGGTCAGATGCTATGACCAAGTCATGCTTAACAGCACAAGATGAGTTGATTCACTGCTATTGACAATAGCACTGATCTCCTAGCAAGTCTCATTGAATGCTTTGATCTGGTTTAATAACACACATTTTAAAAGGAAAACATTGCCCTAGTTTGTAGAGAACTACACATTGTCATTGTTGTAAAAATAGGGCAGTGAGGCTGTTTTATTCAATACCTTTATTTACATGAATTGACAAACCAGAGGATACAGGTTTTGTGAAATAAAATCACAGGTATGACATTTTAGCTGTCAATGGGAACGTTTAACTGATTTAACCTTATCATGGACAAATCACTAAATCAGAAAATACATTGTGCTAGTCAGCACGTTTACATTTAAAAAGTTTGATTTTGATGTTGGAATATAGTCATAGTCAATATCTTAATATGTATTTAAGCTGGGTAGCCTAAACATGTGAAACAAAGTGGTTTTGGTGTCCTTAGCTTGAATTGTTCAAGAGATAATGATTTAGAATTAATGCAAATTATGCAAAATAAGCTTGTTAATACAGTCATAGTCAATACTTAAATATTTTACATTGGGATAGACAAATCTTATAAAATAACGTTGGTTTGATCTCTTTAGCTTGAACAGTTCCAGAGATAGTATTTTAGCATGAATTAATGCTTAATATGCAAATTAATATATATAGTTAACATTCAAGCATTTTACATTGTGATAACCTAACCATGTGCAACAAAACTGGTTTAATCTCTCTAGCTTGAATGGTTCAAAAACAACAAATTGGATAGGGGTTGATCGCTTGAACAAGATAGGAGGAGGAATGTCCAGAATTTTTGGTTTTGGCCCAATTCAAGTACCATTTCCCCATTGAAATGCATTATCAAATCAATCAAAACCACCTTCTCAGCAACACGTGTCAGAGTAGTCTAAATATTGAAGAGTTGGTTTGTGTTATCTTTTATTGTTTAGGCTTTAGAATTAATGGAAGTTGTAGGAATAATAATGACACAATGAGAGAAATCTAGTCGTGCTTTGCCTTTGGCAAGCACGCCTAATAAAAAGTTAGTTGTAAGCTTGTTTCTTAGTATTTATTGGACCACATTGTCATTAAGTCTGAGACAAAAAAAGCCTTTACATCATGATACCTTGACAACCACCTTGTTCTTACATATGGGTTACATTGGACATGACATAAATCAACAGTGTTGCACATATGTCTAACAGCTGGTTCAGTAGACACAATCAAAGACAATCAAGGAAGTATGTACTGTAGCCATATCTATGTGCGCAAGGTATGCTTGTCTTAAGCCGATATACTATCACTGGATGTTGTTGATATTTGAAACCAATACGGAAATAAATTCAGGACTTCTAAGTAAGTTTCTCG